>JAPCYS010002685.1:0-37638 GCA_028641055.1 Alopecurus myosuroides
CCTGCTATTCCCGGGATCACTGATAGCATACACATGACAAAATGAAATATTCATTGCAATAACATCATTTTACAACGTTAATCCAGTGGATATGAATTAAAATAGTCTTACAAATTGCATAGTCATCATGGACTAGCCCAAATAACAAGGTTTCAAAGTGTACACAGCGGAAGTAATTCATCAGTGTGTCTTCTTCATCTTCATGCGCCACAGGCAGAACATGTTGACGATAGATTCGAGATCCTAAATGAAATCCTCACTCGTCTTCTGATTCATCTACACGTTGGGATATGCAGCCCCACGGGGGGAAGTCAGTACAAACAATGTACTTACAAGTGAAACTTGTTTGGTGGCATTTTTGAGGAATAGACTAGCTACATGATATTTGGCTGGTGGAGTCTGGGCTATTTGCATAAAGCCAGTTTTGTTCTATATTTGTAAATCATTTTCATAAAAATGAAGACAATGGTTTAACCATCATGGCTAAATCCGCCATGAAGGTTGATAGTTCATCATGGCTAAATCCACCATTAAGTTTGATAAATCATCATGGCTAAATCCACCATGAAGTATGATAAATTGTCGTGGCTAAATCCACCATGAAGTTTGGTAAATCATCATGGCTAAATCCACCATGAGGTTTGATTGTGGCATCATGGATAAATCCACCATGTGCCCTAAAAGGGGTTTCTATCATGTTTTATTTCATTCGGAAAAGATGAGGAGATCCTTCGGAACCAACTCTGTCTAGTTTGCTCAATTTTCCCATAACCGGGGACACGACTAAGATCTTAGTTTTTAACTCTGTAGAGGTTGTGCACTTTCACCTTGAGACTCATCCTCCCCGAGGGAAGAATGAGACAAGATCTTTGGGAGGAGGGATTCAACCATACCAGCATGACTCGACGCTCCTAAAATTCTACCACCCAATGTCATACAACAGGATGAACCCCCACAACTTACTCAATCTTGGCAGAGCCCATATTACCTCAAGGCTGCACTTGAAGCTAACTATACAGTGAAGACCTACAAATCTCTTTATTCCTGGATGGCAATCCACAAGTGTACCCTCATGTGACAACCACCACATCCATGGCTAAATCCACCATGAACATGGCCCTGAGTAGCCACTCAACATAAACCAAGCAATTACCAATCCACCCAGGAGTTTCATTGAGTTGTTAATTTTCATAGTTACATAAATATCACAACCAACAGTAGCAGCAGCAGTTATGATAGTAGTCTAGTATAGCTAAACTAGTACCTAGCATGGTTTCAGGATGGCTACACACTACTATGTGTTCTAAGCATAAGATATACTTGAAAAATAATAAAAATCACCTACGATGCATACTACTGAAAACACTAATGCAATTGAAAACAAAGTGGGATATGGAGTATCACTTGCCTTGTGGGAGTTGGTATAGAGACACTCTCTTTACAAATAGAACGTTTCTCTCCGTACAATCTATACAATACAGAAAAATAACAATAAACAAGCAATTTACCAACAAACAAACATATACAACAAACTATACAACACAGAAGCATAACAAGTTATTCAACTTGACTGGTGTTAACATGGACAAGGTTTTGACACATAATTCAATATGCAAAAAGAATTATGATGAGATGGTTATTGTTTGGTCCTTTATAGACAAGTTCAATTTTATCAAAATAATTCAATTTATAAAAAGGAGGTATAGTGGTTTGAGTTAGGTTCAACACATAATTCAATTTACAAAAAGAATTATGGTAAACGGGTTTAGGTCTAGATACTAGGGAATGGGTTTTTCAAGGTTTAAGTTTGAAAGATTCCAACACTAGTGGATTCATATTGTCAAGGAGGTTCCAAGAGTTCACTTAAGGGTCATCACATTTACTTCAATATGATAAAGGAAACAATGTGGTAAGCTTCAGTACTTAGTTCAATGTGCAAAGAGAAACTAAGTGTTTGGATATGGGGTTTTCCATTGGTGGTTAAGGGTTGTCAAGGAATATCACTTCACTCAATATACAAAGCAAATGGAAGTGATAAGGTTTAGAGTTTAATACTTAATTCAATGTAGAAAAGGAATTAAGATGTTTGGGCCAGGCTTTCCACATTGACAAACAAAACTTTCTCCAAGGGTCCTAGGGTTGGTCTTTTATCACAAAGATCACACAAGGCTTTGGTCCAAGGGTTTTAGAAGACAAGTCCATGATCAGCATGATTCATTTGATGGCTTTGGTTACTAGGGTTGTATCAATTCACAATATGACTTGTAAATTTACAAAAAGGTCTTGGGCTATGGGTTTCTGGTCCAAAGGTTACTTTCCATATGTAGAACATGCAATAGGTGTTGGTTTGGATCAAAATTATCACACCACAATTTTCCTAAAGAAGGGGTTTCATCAAACCACACTTAATTTATAATGGCTGACTACTATGGATGCTTTATAGGTCAAAATTACATGCAATGGGTTCTCTGGTCACAAATAGTTTGGGTACTGGTTGGTTTGGTTTAAGGTTACTAAATGGATCAATTTTCCAGAAGAAAACTAATTAAAATTATTTATAGAATTAAAACTAGGTGCAAAATACTCAAATGGTCTATTAAATTTTAATATCCATTTCAATTGGTTCAATTATTATTTTGGCTCAAAGTTTATGAAAGTACACATCCTAAGGATTCCAAAAATATTTTATTTGCAATTTTTGGATTTGTAGAATTTGAATTATGCCAAAATTCATCAAACAAGCCTACTTAAATTTGAAAAAACTTTAAATAGTCAAATTTGAATTTGGCTAGTGCCAAACGTTTCTAAATGTTGTGCTGATTTCAAAAAGTCTAAGTTTGCTAAATTTGGTCTTATGGATCAAAAGTTATGATGATTGCAAGTTGCCGGGACTTTTCTGCAAATCTGCCTTTAATTCAATTCGGGAGAAAAATCAGAAAAATGGCCAGGCCACTTGCCAGTCTCAGATTGGCTCGGGGTTCTGACTGTGCTGCTGACCAAGCGTGCAGACTGGGCTGACACTTGGCAAGTTCTTATTGACACGTACAGTTTCGCTAGGTGGATCTAATCCTGGCCGTTAGTTCACATCCGACGGCAGAGAGAGGGGGAGGAGCTCACCAAGGCGGGGATGGCCGGAAAATGACACCGCGGCAGCGCGCTGCTCGGGAATTCATTGGTGATGGAGCTCTGGTGGTCCTCGATCTCAACATAAGCAACGACGGGCTTCAGCGTGGGACGACGAGCACGATGGCTGTGATGGCTCAGGTGTAATCCCTCTCGAACGGCGACACGCAACGGACGGAGGACGGCGCTGCTCCGATGAGGTACGGAAGACCATGGTGTGGCCGTTTCTGTGCACGAAAAAGAGTGGCAAGGGGTTATAAGGATGCGTGGGGTAACGGAGAGTCCCCACAGATCAAGGTGGGGCGGCGAAGCTTACCGTGGCAGTCGGAAATAGAAGAAGACGGCGGCGGCAAGCACGAACTCCGGCGATGAAATCCAACGGCCTCGGGGCACGATTGGAACTGGGGGAGAGGGAAAGATAGAGGGCGTCCAGGCACACGTAAAGAGGGGCTTTTGGGGGGCGAGGAGGGCCGTGGGGTGGAGATCATGCGACGAAGTTGTGCGAGGGCTCGGGCGCGAGAAATCCGCTGTGAGGTTGGGGATGGCAGGCGGGTCCCACCTGTAATTCGCACACAGAGAGAAGAGAGAGGGAGACGGGCCGGTTGCGTGCGGGCGAGGGAAAGAGAGGGGGAGGAGTGGGCTCGGGCCGGATGGTTGGGCTGCTCTGCTGCTCACTTTTTTTCTTTTCTTTTCCTGTTTTATTTAATTAGCCATATCTTTTGATTTAATACTCCAAATAGCCTCAAATCAATTTCTAATGTTTGTAAAAATATAAACTTTCACATAAGAACATTTGTGTGATGTTTCAACACTATGGAATTTTTAAATTTGAAAATATGTATGCAATTTTAATAGCAATTATAGGCATTTAATTAGAAATATCTTTTAAATAGAGAATGGGTTTTCATATAATTTCAGAAACATTTCATAAGTTAATTTTTTAGATTATAAAATCTAATAACTTATTTGTGCCCAAATAAAACCATTGAAAATCATTTTTGAAAAAATAAGTTGCTAATTCATTTATAATTTCCACTAATGATATTTGGGCTTTTTAAATCATTTTCCAAACCCAAATGATTAACAAATGGGATACTCTTATTAGATATGGGTTGAATACAAATAAGCAACCATTTTGAAATAAGAAAACTTATTTGAAAAGGTTTAGGGTTTATGGAAAACAGAGGCACTTGGATTTTATTCCCAATAACATTGGAATGACACATAGTATTTCATTTGTGTTGGAGTTTTGTCCATTTTTGGGTGGTTTGCATTAGTGGAAAACAAAAGTTCTAAATTTTTGTGATTTTTGAGTTTCTCCAAAAATCAGGGATGTTACACAGTAGGAGCGATAGCATGAAGAGCGGTCTCGATCTTAGCCCAGGGACTAAGATCACTAGAGGACCACTAAGCATAGGCGTTAGGGGCTAAAGCTGTGGGAGGAGTGTTGGTAGCACCACTCACATGGTGAAGAATCTGCTGCTGGGAGCTGGACATAGCGAGATCTCTCCGATAAGCCTGGTATTGCTCATTATGGATGTCCACCTTCATGCACAGGATATTGCGCTGGAACCAGGAGAGCTTCCTGACTTGAGGCACAAAGGAGGTATCCACTGGAGGAGCACGAGGTGCATCAGTAGAGCTAGTGCGAGCATCCCTCATGAAAGAATCACTATCAGGAGCAAAAGTAGGAGCAGCTGAGTGTTTCTCTCTAGTCATATAGAGATTCTTGAAGTGATGATCCTCCATAGGCAGCTCACTGAAATCTTGATCATTCAGAGTATCCTTGATGAGCATCATGATGTACGGAGCATATGGGATGGTGTTCCCACCCAACATAGCATTGTGCCGCTCATTGAAGATGAAGTCCATAACATCCACGAGGTACTCCTTGTCAGTGTTAGGATCCTCAATGCATTGCTTAGCCAAGACCAAAAAGTTAACAAGCGGAATAGTGAGTGCATCATTGTTACCTCCACTTGGTGCAATGAAGGACCTGAAGATGCGAACAGGCTGACCATAGAAGGGGAGGAGTTCTTCCACCTTCCCAATGACACCATCCGGTGCATACATATCAATTACAAGCTCCTCCCAGTTGTGCCTCTCATCATGCATACGGTGGCCAATAGGAGGGTGCTCCCGAAAATTGTACCCAAGCACACGAGAAAACTTCCGTAAAGGTACTTCACTGAATGTTGATCTAGACATCCACTTCAAGATCATGTGCATGTCATTGCCAATCACCAAGGTGGACATGAACTGCAGCACTAAGGGAACATTATATTTTTAGCCACCTTGAGTGATCCGTGATTTGTAATAAGTACGAATCTGAATACTCTATTTTGTTTTGATAAAATCCAGTTGTGTGCATTGTCCTGATGTAGAGGCTCGGGCATACGCTCCCAATTCTAAAAAAAGAGCAAACCTCTCCACTACACTAACAGCTTGAGCAAAAGCTTCCTTGTCCTTGAGAAGCTAGAGCTTTGTTGGGTGATATGTCTCAAACGTATCTATAATTTCTAATGTTCCATGTTGTTTTTGTGCCATATGTTACATGTTTCTTATACACTTTATGTCATTTTTATGGATTTTCTGGGCCTAGCCTATTGACAAGATGCCATAGAGCTAGTTCTTGTTTTCTGCTATTTTTTGTTTCGGAAAAGTTGTTCTGGAAATATTTTCGGAATTGGTCGAAACAAAATCCCAAAGTCTTAGAAAGTTGTGACGTACACGTAGTACGGAGGAGACCCGGAGGGGGGGCCTCAGGGGGCCCACACATAGGGCTGCGCCCCCCTCTAGCCGCGCCTGGGGTAGTGTGGGCCCCCTGGCTGCCCACCGATGTTGCCCTCTCGCCTATTTATACTTATCCACGGGTTACACTAAACACCCGAGCCTTTTGCACCAAAAAGATCCGTAGACACCATCATCGTCAAGCCAAGTTTGGGAGGGTTCTGGAGCTCTCCCCGGCACCCTGCCGGGGAGGGGGAATCATCAACGGAGGGCTCTTCATCACCATGCATGTCTCCGGAGTGATGCATGAGTAGTTCATCCCTGGACTACGGGTCCATAACAGTAGCTAGATGGTTGTTCTCTCGTCTTTATGCCTCATGTTTAGATCTTGTGAGTTGCCTAACATGATCAACATCATCTTATTGTAATGCTACATGTTTTGTTTGCTGGGATCTGATGAATATTGAATACTATGTCCAGTGATTATCAATCTATCATGTTCTTTCATGTGTATGTTATTTATGATCTTGTATGCTCTCCATTACTTGTAGATGTTGTGGCCAAGTTGATGATTGTAACTCCAAGAGGGAGTATTTATGCTCGATAGTGGGTTCATGCCTCCCTTTCACTCACGCTCGAGTGGCAGAAACGTAACAGGTGGGGATGTGTTGTTTCCATTAGGGAGAAAACAACAATGCTTTGTCTAAGGATGATTTTATTGTTTACATTACACACTTTGCTGAATGAAATTATCTGTTTCTTGCAACTTAATACCCAAAGTTTGCTCGGATGACACTCTGAGGGTGGATTATTAGTCATAGATGTAATTGGATAACGGTCTATGTATCTTGTTGTAATGCCTAGCTGTAATTTGTTTACCCAACATGTTATCTATCTGTTTTAGAGAGGCACCTCTAGTGAACTGTGGACCCCGGCTCATTTCTTTACACTGATATACAACCACTGCAACCGATGTTTTACTAGTGCAATCATTGTTCTCTTTCATCTACTGCAAACAAACATTATTTTCCACACTATACATCTAATCCTTTGTTTCAGCAAAACCGGTGAGATTGACAACCTCACTGCTTCCTTGGGGCAAAGTGATTTGATTGTGTTGTGTAGATTCCACGTTGTTGTTGAACCGGTAGTGCACCCTGCCAACATCAGCTGCATCAACCTTCGGAAGTGAATTCTTTGTCCTACTGGTTGATTCAACCTTGATTTCTTTCTGAGGGAAAACTTTTCGCTGCACTCTTCATAACATTTCTCTTGGGGTTTTCCAACGAGTGTCGACCACACACCGATCAAGTTTTCTGGCACCGTTGCCGGGGAGGTAGAGGATTTCTGCAAGGGGAGTCTCTCACCTCCAATATCTATACTTTGTTTTTGTTTTGCTTAGTTTATTTTATTTTGTCTTGTTTGCTTCTCTTTATCAAAAACACAAAAAAAAAATCTTATTCTAGTTGTTATTTTTATCCTGTTTTTAATATTTTTAAAATGAGTACTCCTGAGAACACTAAGTTGTGTGACTTCACTACCACAATCAATAATGATTTTATTAGCACACCTATTGCTCTACCTGCTCCTACTTCTGATTTTTTTATTAGATAAAGCCTGCCCTGTTAAATCTTGTTATGAGAGAGCAATTTTCTGGTGTTAGTACTGATGATGTTGTTGCCCATCTTAATAATTTTGTTGAACTATGTGAGATGCAAAAATATAAGGATGTAGATGGATATATTATTAAACTGAAATTGTTTCCTTTCTTTTTGAGAGGAAGATCTAAAGAATGGTTGCTATCTTTGCCTAGAAATAGTATTGATTCATGGACTAAATGTAAAGATGCTTTCATTGGAAAATATTATCCTCCTGCTAAGATTATATCCTGAAGAAGTAGCATTATGAATTTTAAGAAACTTGATAATGATCATGTTGCTAAAGCTTTGGAAAGAATGAAATCTTTGGTAAAGAATTGTCCAACTCATGGACTGACTACTTGGATGATCATCCAAACCTTTTATGCAGGTCTAAATTTTTCTTCAAGAAACCTTCTGGATTCAGATGCTGGAGGAACCTTTATGTCCATCACTTTGGGCTCTGCAACTAAGCTTCTTGATGATATGATGATAAATTATTCTGAATGGCACACCGAGAGAGCTCCACCAGGTAAGAAGGTAAATTATGTTGAAGAAACCTCTTCCTTGAGTGATAGGCTTGATGCTATTATGTCCATGATTGTTAATGACCATTCTCCTATTGATCCAAACAATGTTCCTTTAGCCTCTTTGGTTGCTCAAGAAGAGCATGTTGATGCGAACTTCATTAAAAACAACAATTTCAACAACAATGCTTATAGGAATAATTTTGGTAGCAATAATTATACTAAAGGAATTTTTTCTTACTAGCTCCAGTGACCCAGCACATAAACAATCAGATAATGCTTAGAGAAAAGTAAGGAATTTTTTGAATGAAACTCGGGCACGCAGGCACAATCCAAGTTTCCTTTAACCTTTAGTAGGCTGAAAATCATTCAGTTTTCGAGCACGCAGGCACAATTCGGGTTAACATTGAGTATTTTGTAAGATCATTGGGAAATAGATGAGACGGAATCATGCTTTGTACTGTAATAAACTTGTAAAAACATGGATGTAAGAATTCCGACAACTTTATTTCGTGATCTCAAAGATGTTTACATAGAAATTGAACTAAGTATAGAAGGGACGTAAATGCTGGATACTCCAGGGCCTCTTTGTCTCTCCTAGTTCATCATCTATCTTTCTCTTTCTTTTGCGATTCGGCTTCTCGGGATCATCTTCCGTATCGCGAATGTCTACAAGATAATATGATCCATTCTTCATGGCTTTACTGATGACAAATGGTCCTTCCCATACTGGGGCCAGTTTGTGCTTTCTTTGCTGCACCAATCTTAGCACTAGGTCACCTTCTTTAAAAGAATGATGCCTGATTTTTCGACTATGATAACGTCGTAAACCTTGCTGATAGATGGCGGATCTTTGAAGCACAAGTTCTTGTTCTTCTTCTAAGAGATCGACGGCATCCTGTCGTGCATTTTCGGCATTTGATTCATCGAAATCCTGCACTCTTGGGCTGTCATGGAGCATGTCCGTTGGGAGAATTGCTTCCGCACCATAAACTAGGAAAAACGGGGTTTGCCCAGTTGACCTATTTGGTGTTGTTCGGATACTCCAAAGCACGGAAGGTAACTCTTCCACCCATGCTCCAGCTGCTCTATGAAGAGGAGATTCAAGTCTTGGGCGTATCCCTTGTAAGATTGAGCTATTCATTCTTTCAACCTGAACATTGGATTGCGGGTGTGCCACAGATGCAAGATCTAGGAGAATTCCCGTTTGTCGGCAATATTTTGCCAACTCTCCAATAGAGAAATTTGTCCCGTTATCGGTTATTATGCTGTGTGGAACGCCGTATCTCATGACTATGTCAATGATGAAATTTCTGGCAGTCACACCGTCAAGCTTTTTGATGGGTTTGGCCTCCACCCACTTGGTATATTTATCCACTGCAATGAGTAGATGCGTAAGTCCGCCTCTGGCAGTTTTGAATGGTCCCATCATATCTAGCCCCCAGACCGCAAACGGCCATGTAATGGGGATAGTTTTGAGTGCTTGGGCCGACATATTTGTCTGCTTGGCGTAATATTGACACACTGCACATGTGTTTACTATGTGCTCAGCGTCCGTCTTGGCTGTTAGCCAGAAAAACCCGGCGCATAATGCTTTTTTGACTATGCTTTTTGATTGAGCATGATGTCCGCAATCTCCGGCATGGATTTCTTGCATAATTTCTCGTCCTTCCTGTGGTGAAATACATCGCAGAAAAATTCCGGTAGTGCTGCGTTTATACAGGCAATTATTAATTTGTAACATCCCATTTTTTGCTAACAAGTGTGTGGTGTTGTGTTCATCTCATACATGCATGAAACAACACTTTAAAACCATGTTGAAACAATTTAAAATTTGAATTTAAATGGTTTCAGAAAATTCCACAAAAAGTACTTAATTTGGGTTCCAAAATTTCGTATTGAAAAATAATTCAAATGTACCAACCCAAGTTATGGTTTTGTTGGAAATTTCATGAGCTTTTCAAAAAGTATTTTTGCCAAATTTTTCCTTTGCAAAAAGGCCCTCAAATAAATGGTTTTTGTTCTGTTTTTAAAAGGAGAAGGACCTTGCTGCTATTTCCAAAAAATGCAGGGGGTTTTCGTAAGTTGCCCTTTGTCTTCTACCCTGGACGGTAAGCAGCTCGGTGGAGCTGCTCCCGCCGTCGATCCTGCGAGGGGATCCCCGCCCTCCGCCGCTCCCTGTGAGGGAGGATAAGGACCCGGCGCGCTCCTCCCTCCCTCGGTCTAACCTGGCCCTGCTCCCCCTGTATCCCGAACCCGAAACCTAACCCTAGCTCCGGCGGCCGCCGTTGTGCGCCGTCGCTGCAGCCTCACCCGAGCCCCGCCGTGGACGTCCAACTCACCGCCATGCCCTCCTGCCCCTCCAAGATGAACCACGCTTGCCGGGAGCAAGCCAATCGCCGGAATTTTGTCGCGGTTCCCGCCATGGCCGCCGGCTTCCCGAGCTCGCCGACGGCGATTTAGGCGCCTCCTCGCCCTCCCGACCCCACCATCCTCTTCACGCCGACGTGGTGAGCCTCACAGTACCCTCCAATCGCCTCCTCCCCCTCCGATTTTCCCTACCACCGTCGACCGCCGGCAGCCACCGCGCCATCGCTCGCCGCCGGCCATTCCGGCGACCATATGGTCACCAGTTGCCACCCCGAGACTCCCCTTTTAGATCCTCTCCCTCGTGGTGTAGTTTAATTTTCAAATGGCGCGCGTTTTGGTTCGAATTTGATCCCAACCGTGAAGAACAGAGAGCATCCATTCCTGGGTGATGTCACGCTGACATCATAATGATGTCATTTTTTTCCCTTTTTAGATATTTCCAGGAATTTCAGAAAATGAATTAAATTTGTAAAATCAATAACTATTGTTTTATAATTCAGAAAAATAAAAATGAGGTACCAAATTGATCAGAAAAATGTAAGCTATCCAAAAATGTCACTTTCATGCATTTTTGACACATTTCATTTTTGGACATTATTTAATGCTGTTTAATCATTTAAAAATAGAAAAATAAGTTTTTATTCACTAAAATTAGAAAAGTAAAAGGTATATACCAATTTGCTCAAAATGACAAATGCAACCTATTTATGATGTTTTCAAACCAATTTGAGCAACTAAAATGGTACTCACTTTCATAACCGTCCGAAACCCCCTCCGGGGTCTATTTCGGGCTAAATTCAGTAAAAATGTTTAACTGACATACGAACCCTAGCAACCCAACGATCATGCCTAGGGCTTTATTTCAGTGCATTAACCTGCTCATGCATACATATTGCGCATTGCATCGATGTCATGGGTTGATTGTTATTTCTCTTTCGGTGTTGTTTCCCCCTCGGTAGAACGTGACTCCGAAGTGAAGGCCATCAACTCCATGACGAATACTTGATCTTAACCGACAAGTCAAGCACTTATCACTGAAGACTTTATCTGGTTTTCTTATAACCAAGGCAAGCATAACCTCTTATCTGCTCATATATGATTTCAAAGTGATTGAATCTCGTACTTTGCATTCGGTTCTAAACTATTTGATGTCAGTAGATAGAGTTCCCCTATACTGCATAACCTAGATATCCTGTTCCACTGCTCCTAGCAGCTATAGGTTTGCTTGTGCGCGCTCCGCTAAACCCTGTGAGTCTTGCTTAGCCATGCCTAGTTGTGATCTGATCCATCCGGTTGATGAATCTGGTCAAATGCGTGAATCTAATATGTCAGGTTGTTGTGATTTGTGTTATCTTTGATAAACTTGTTTAAACAACGGCATGGATGTGAGGCCACAATGGGTTGTGGCGTTTTGTCCTGTTCATGCCCCTAGGAGCGAGTTCTTGCCTTCGAAGCCAAGACTGAGCGTGCAACCACACGAGCGAGCCAATGAACCTCGCCTGACTAACTAACTTGTTTAGCCACATCCATGAGTCACGTAGTTTGATCTTTCCATCTGCGTGTGAGTCAGAAAACGATTTGGAGAAAACTTAGGGCGTGACCGGGACAAGTGATGGACGTACACGGATCTTGATCCCGACTCACAGAACAGGTGCCGTCAGGAGGTGGCCAACTCCCTGTTGACGGGGTGGCCCTGTTTGGGTTGACTCATGGATAGGGTTACGCAAGGTAAAGGTCGGAAACAACCACCCTCTGCCGCGCTCCCAATGAGCGTACATGTGGCGTTAAGAGTCGGATGGTACGTGTGGGTAAAGTGTACCCCCTGCAGGGATAAATCTCCTCGAGAAGCCATGTCCACGGTTACGGACGACTTGGCAACGGATTCTGTGATCATAGATAACTTCAACGAAATGACTAAAACATGCCAACCATGATTGAAGGGTGCCTCCTCAGAGATGCCGAGAGGGGTGATCCTTGTAGCATGAGATAGTGTGGGAATGAGAAGGACTTGGTGGAATACAAGAAGATGATGATATCAGTAGTTGAGTAGCTTTCTCATCTGTTTTCAAAATATTCTTTGAGACGTGCTATTCCTTCCTCAACTTGCAAAACAAAGATTGCTTTACGCAAATCAGCCTTCACGAAACCCTTTTCGAAATAGCAGATATATAATAGGTTAATTAAGTCTTGTTGAGTACCTCCCGTACTCAGGTTTGCTTAATTTTGGTTCAGGAGAAGAACTTCATCGGTGGTGATTCAACGTGGACATCGACGAGTAGTTCGGGGTTCCCAGGTAGCAGCCTGGAATCTATGGGCTGGAACGTCGCCTTATGTTGCGGCCTCTTAGGCCTTTTTGGTTCTTGTTGGTTAGCAACATAATTTGCCTTCCGTTGTCTGATGTAATGTTGGGTCGTGTGACCTCTGTTTGTAAGCTATACTCTAGTAACACCTGTTTAATACAACTTCCATGTCTAGAGTACTGCTTTGATCGGTTGTTGGTTTCGAGCTCATTGTTATACAGGATTGGCTATGCCTGCATAGTTGTCGCAGTCGAGGGGTTGTGGAGCCGATGATCCATGTCCGAGCCCGCCTGTCGATGTGATCGGCCTGGGGCGAGGTAACCCCAGTAACCCTCGATTGATGTTGCACTTTCTGGACACATAGCATCTCTGTATAGCTTTGGTCCCGTTCCTTCAGTTTCATTCGATTCGTGGACGCTTTGATATGCATAGTTGGTTATGACTAGAATGGATACAAGGTGTAGTAGACTGGGGATCCGGACTACGTGCCGATGAATCCAGTCTGTCTGCCGTTGTTTGTTGCGGCCGGGGCTGGTAACCCTGAAGCCCTTGTGAGTCCATGGCTAGGAGCACATAACAGTATGTATATCTTTGGGTCCGGGGTCGTGACAAGTCATGGTATCAAAGCAGGACTGCCTGTAGGAAAACCTTACTGCTTGGTCGATGTTGAGTCTAGTGTTTTGTGAAAACTACTTTGAAACTTCAAATGGATTGTGAAAAACCTTCTTAGGATTCTTTTTACTCCTTACCTGGTATCGCTCTAACTCTGGGTCACCTTACCTGTTTTGATTTGAAAAGGTTTTGCTATCTCTTCTAGTCATTCAAAACTCAGGTGCCTTCTTTGGCAAGGACGTTTTTACCCAAGTCGACCTAGTGTTGAAGTTTCTAGAGTCGTGTGTGTTCCATACTCCGTTATCTCTTGTTTCAACTGGGAGGTTTCCTTCAATTCATAATCTCTCAAAGTTGTGTGGGTTTCACATACTCATGTTCCAAAGTCTCAAATCCTGAACCTCAAGATTTCCTTTTCATCTCGAAGGTATTCGTTATCCTCTGCTCAATTCTTCCGGAGTTATGTTTGGCTTTTGAAATATACTCCGGGATTGCTATTCATAGTGTCCTTCAAGGCACTAAGATAGTAGTTATTCCTTTCTCAATGTTTTAACCTCGGACTTGAACCGAAGGTCCCGGAATGTGCTGAAATGTGGTGGGTTGAATTATGTGGTTTCATAACCATGTGATGCTCACGCTACCAGTACATGATGCTGACCTTTAACCCAAGTTCTGTTTCTTTGGATCCTGAAGAATCTGTTCTACCTCAGGATGGCTAGGTAATCTCAGCTCCAATAGCCATAGGTTTTCTATAGGAATCAAAAGGATCACGACAAGAGTGTCCTTTATGATTCTCATATCTTTGTTCTTGGTTCAGCTATACCAACCTTTTGGCATGGGATCTACACATGAGTATTACCCCGTGCATCCAACGTGATCTCAGGATTTTCCAAAGCACGTTCCTACTCTTAGCTGCTTCCCGAACTCCGTCCGTTGTTTGGAAACCAAGTTGCATAGGTGTGTTGGATTCTTCCAATGCAGTTCCTCTTGAGTTCCGTCAAAACATTCCACCTTGGAATGTTAGGAGAAACAAACTCCAGAACCTCGTTCATCTTTAGGACCAGTTCAAAGTTTTGTAATCCACAGAATAAAGAAGTTTCGTTAGCTTCTGTTCTGTTCCACCTTCCAGTATCACACTCTTTATATCAAGAGGTTGTGTTAAGTATCATGGCCTTATTGATGAAGTGATGCTCTTACCGTCTTCACCCCCCCTTCACCCAAGCTTGAATGCTTGAGAATGATGGGTCTGTTCATCGACATGTGTATCAGATGTTCCTAGCAATTCTTATTGCTTCGAAAAACCTAAGAAACATATGTATCCTTCTTAGCACTACTGGTCACCCAGCCTCTGTTTGAAGTTGACTGAGTCACCAAATCCGTTCATTCCGGTGCACATTCTTGGTCAAAGAGTTAGGTTCATGCCGACACTCTCAAGATCATATCAGTTGCTTTGAAAAGCAAGAATTCCTTTCGAACTCCAAGGCATACCGGTGGTTCGTGATATTCTGGTTGTCTTCCAAGAAGTATCACCAGGTTTATCACCTGACCGTAATGTCTAAATAAGGGGTAATTTGAACTACTCCTTTCTCCAAGGAACCCTGCTGGATCCCTGGACTAGTTGGTGGAGCTTAAAACACTAACTTGGAGAGTTGAAAGACAAAAGCTCATCCTAACTTGCTCCTTTGGAATGAGATGTCTAGTTTCTTCTGTGTTGAAGCATGATAGTACCTCCTTTGCGGAAATGCTATCATTCTAACCTTGATTTGATTTGGGCTATCGTCAAATTGAGAAAAGATTCAAGGACTATCTTGATGATGCTTCTGCTCATGGTGTTTTTCCCAAGTACACCTTCATGTCCTTTGGTCTGACCAATGTATTGCCTTGTTCATATATCATATGAATCCCTCTTCTTGGAGTGTTTTGATAAGTGTGTCTTCGAACCCATCGATGACATTCCTATTTTCTCCAAGTTGCGAGAGGCTCATGTTGAACAATTGGTAACAATGTTGGAAACTTTTGAGAACCAACTTTGTGTCATCGCGAAGTTGTGTTCTAGATGTTCGAAGTAACCTACTCTGGTTCATGTGCTTATGGTGAAAGTTGTCGCCATGGATTCGAGAAAAGTTTTCTTGTTCCTTCGGGAATAATCCCAAGTCGGTCATGTATGTGTGGTCTATTCTTGAGATGGTAGGTTGTTACCTCCATTTATTTGAAGAAGTTTGCATCCACGCTAAGCCACTGACTGATTATTAGTAAAAGAGAGGAAGTTTAAGAACTTCGTTATCTTTGTGACCGTTTTCCCAACAAGGACTCCGATGTGTTTTGCTGCAAGTAACCATGTAGGTGCAGCCATCTTTCGCAAGTTGCTAATACACGAGTTACGCAATCCTACTCATCTTCTTGAGCTTGACATCGTAGTCCATGTCTTGAGAATCCAACATATGTATCTCGTTGATAACCTGTCGGACCCCGGACCCCGAGATATACAAACTGTCATGTGCTCCTAGCAGTGGACCCACAAGGGCTTCAGGGTTACCAGCCCCGGCCGCAACAAACAACGGCAGGCAGACCGGATTCATCGGCACGTAGTCCGGATCCCCGGTCTACTACTCCTTGTGTCCATGCTAGTCATAACCAGATATGTATACCCAAGCATCCACGAGTCGGATGAAACTGAAGGAACGGGACCAGAGTTATACAGAGATGCTATGTGTCCAGAAAGTGCAACAACAATCGAGGGTTACTGGGGTTACCTCGCCCCAGGCTGGATATCTCCGGCAGGCGGGCTCGGTCATGGATCATCGGCTCCACAACCCCTCGACTGCGACAACTATGCAGGCATAGCCAAAACTGTATAACAACGGGCTCGAGACCAACAATCGATCAAAGCAGTACTCTAGACATGAAAGTTGTATTAAACAAGGCATACTAGAGTAGCTTACACACAGAGGTTACAAGACCAACATAGGTCCAGCAACCCAACATTACAACCAGCAGCGAAAGCAAATATGTTGCTATACAACAAGAGCAAAAGGACTAAGAGTCCGAAACATAAGCAACGTAGCCAAACCCATACTACAGATACCAGGCTGCTGCCTGGGAACTCCTAACTACTCGTCGACGTCGAGGTAGAACCCCTCTTCAGCTGCATCGCCGAAGTCTGAAACAAAACAACAACGAGGCAAGGTTGAGTACAAAAGGTGCTCAACAAGACTTGGCTTTTAAGGTTCTTTGCATAAAGCCAACTTTGTTTTCCGAAGTTGAGGAAGAAAAGCACGTGTAATAGAGCATTTATAAAACAGAGGAGGATTCTACTCAAATACTGAGATCATCATGTTCTTTAATCCACCAAGTACTTTCTCAACCCCAGACTACCTTATGCTACAAGAATCACCCCTCTCGACTTAGTCGAGGAGGCATCCTTCATTCATTGCCAGCAAGTTTTAGTCATTCCGTTGGAGTTGTCTATGATCACAGAATCCGTTGCCAAGTCGTCCATAACCGTGGACACGGCTTTCCGAAAGATTTATCCCTGCAGGGGGTACACTTTACCCACATGTATCAACCGACTCTTAACGCCACGCGGTAACGCTCCTCTCTAAGAGCGCGGCAGAGTGTGGTCGACCACGGCCTTTACCTTGCTTAGACCTATCCATGAGTCAACCCAAACAGGGCCACCCCGTCAACAGGGAGTTGGCCACCTCCTGACGGCACCTGTTCTGTGAGTCGGGACAAGATCCGTGTACGTCCATCACTGGTCCCGGTCACGCCCTAGTTTTCTCCAAAACGTTTTATGACACACCCGCAAATGGAAACTTCAATCTACGTGACCCATGGAAGTGACTAAACAAGTTAGTTGGCCGAGCGCGGTCTGTTAGGCCCCGCGTGTGGCTGTACGTTCAGTCTTGGCTTCGAAGGCGAGAACTCGCACCTAGGGGCATGAACGAGACAAACACCACAACCCACAGTGGCCTCAACATCCATGCCATGTTAATCATGTTAATCAACCATAACAAAGCATAAACACCTTTCATACTAGGTTCACGCATTTTCGGCATTTCATCAACCGGATGAAGCAGATCATAAGACTAAGCATGTCTAAGCATTGAACACACAAGGCTCTACGTTACTCAAACAAACCTAGTCATACTAGGAGGGTAAACAGGTATGAAGGTGACATGTGAGGGGAGGGGTCATGCAGTGGTTAGGTTAACTCTAACAGACTCAAAACTAAGTTGAATCGAATGCATGAGTAAGAGGTTGAAAGACTCAAAACATGGGGTAGCCATGAGGTGGTGCTTGCCTTGCTCGTCGAAAGTAGAGCTTGGGTTGTCGTAGAACGCCGGGTCGACCTCCGGATCTCGGTCTACCGATAGCGAGCAACACCGGAAAGAAGGCAAACAATCAATACTTGACGATAGTGCAATGCACAATATGTATGCATGAGTAAAACAATGCAATTGAAAAGAAGCTTAAGGGATAGAGCAGGAAGCTAGGGTTTCGCGCCGTGAACGACGGACACCGGAGGGAAAGAAAACCCTAAACTGCAGATGTGACCAAGCTAAGATGCTCAGATGACCTTGTGAACCTCATAGTTGGATTGCATTTGCTTTACTGATCAAAATGGTATATTACACTTATTTTTCTATTTTTATTGAATAAAAACTTTATTTTCAATATTTAATTGAATTAAATGTAAATTACAAAAGTGACCTCATTTTAAACTTGGTTGAACATGTATGAAAATGGTATGGATAAATAGCTCTCATTTTTCTGAACACCTACATATTTTTTTCACAATTTTAGGAGTTATAAAATGGAAGTTATTGATTTTCCAAAATAACATTTAAATCTGTTTTTCTATTTTACTGCGGGGCCCACTGCACAGTTTAAAACAGACAAAAAATGCCACTTGGCGTGCCACGTGGGCGGTGATGTCACCGTGACATCACCGTGACCTCACGGTGGTGGCCGGCCGGTGGCAGAGGGTGGACGCCGGCGGCGATTCCGGCGGCCCCCGGAAGCGTGCCTGGGCTCGTTAGGTTCGTCTCAACGAGGCGGACGTGAGGGTGGCGGCGCCGCCCCGATACGGTCACCGGCGGCGAGCCGCGGTGAAGGCAACGGCGGCGGGGTCTCGGTCTCCGGCGGCCCGACGAATCCGTGCCGGAGAGGATGCACGAAGGGTGTGGGGAGGCTCAGAAGCTCACCACGAGCTCAACGGAGCAGACGACGGGGCCGGAGGGAGGCTAGAACGGCGGCGCGGTGAAGATCTTCGGCGACCGGAGAGGAAGAAGGAGGCGGCGCGATTCGTCGCGTCTAAGCCATTCCGACGGCTCCGGTTGCTTGAGGATGGAGAGGGGACGACGGCGGTGCTGGAGAGCTACTCGGAGGGACTCGGGAGGCGGAGAATCGCCGGCGGCCACAGATCGACGGCGGGGTAGGGTTTCGGTGAGAGAGAGACAGAGGAGGGGAGGGCGAGAGAGGGGGGGTTTCTGCGGGGTGCTCTCGATTCAGACGGCACCGAGGAGACCTCATCCTCTCCTCCACGTCGACAGGGAGAGGAAGCAGGAGGTGGCACGGCGGGGGCGGTTGCCCTCCTGTCACCGGACAGGAGGAAGACGACAGGGATTTTCAAGAAAACCCCCTGGGAGAAAATAAAGGATTTACAGAAAGGTCCCTGGGAAATTTAAAACTGAACCCAAAATGAAATTTGAGGGCCTTTTTGTGAAGCAACAATTACACAAAAATAGTCGTTGGAAAGCTCTTCAAATTTGCCACCTTTCTAGCACAAGGTTGGATCATTTTGAAAAACTTTGCAGAACAACTTTGTTTGAAACCAGTTTAAGTGATTTTCTGGTAATTCTCTAATTAAACTTTAAAAGCAAAAATTTGGTCCAATTTTCATGCATGCATGCCATGTACACAACACCTCTCTTTATTACACAAAAAGTAGGGATGTTACATAACCGGAGCAATCTCTTCGTTCAAACATACCGAGTCTTGTTTTTAAATCCACTAACCAGAGCAAAATCTCAAGCAGCAACGATGGTTGGTATTTCCTCAAGGGTATTGAATTAGGTCTGTTTAGATTCCGGCATGGTTGATGTTGTGGTTGACACAATTAGCCGTAAGGACTAATGTCATATCTCTTTGAATCTGTAAGAACAACCACTCTCCGTGGGAATTCTTGTCTGGCTTATTCCAACAAGTTTCCTCACCGTTCTTCCAAACCGGAGTTCTACTTTCACTTGGAGATCTGCTCACGGCTTACCGTAAGCCTGATCTTGGTACCTAAAACATCAAGGGTAACTTGGAAGTTGATCTTTCCGTTGAACCTCCAAAAACTTTGTTTCAGTGGAAAAAAGTTCATCAGGAGAACATCTTGTGGTGTTTTGTAACCGCCTTTGATCCGTTCCCTTTTTCTAGTTGTTGTACTTGAAGTTCTGTTCATCTCACACATTGTGTGAATTTGTCAGTCACCTCAGCCATGGGATCTTAACCATGTGGTAAACGTATTGCTACGTCAAATCCACCATAGGAAAGAGATTCCCTATTCCTTTTGGTGTTTCAATTCTCATTGGTTACTCATCTTCTGCAGTGAAGTAACATCCCGATTCTTGACAAAGTTTTCAACAAACTTTAGAGAATGGAAGTTTCGTTATCTTCCGTGTCCACTCCGAAGAGTGAACATGATCTTGTATCAAAGTCTCTCCGACTCACGATTACAGTGTTTTCTCGTGATTTCCCTCGTCTACGGATATTACGTCGTGGTATCCAAGGCCATCCTTCCCATCTTGGTACTCTATTTTGAAGAAACCTCGGTGTCAAAAGTTATTCAATCTTTCTTTTCCAAAAGGATTTAAAGTCTTGTGCAAAGATCATATTCTAAATCCTTTCAACACCAATCGTCCGCAAACTTGAAACCATCTTCTATTCACTCCGTTACCTTGATGTGTTTCATGTCTGTTAACTCGAAAGTTCTTTATGAACGTTCCTGTCGTGAGTTAGCCATGAGATAGTCGATCTTCGTGAAGATCATTTCCTAAGAGTTTTCCTCTTACCTAAGGTGTATCTGTTCAATACTTCAAGATGCTACGGAACAACCTCTTCGAGAAGAGAACCGTAAGGTTCGAGAAGGTCGTTCAAAACCGGTGTTCCTTCTTTCTTCTCCTTCGGGAATCTCGGGACGAGATTCTTGTAAGGGGGGTAGATTTGTAACATCCCATTTTTTGCTAACAAGTGTGTGGTGTTGTGTTCATCTCATACATGCATGAAACAACACTTTAAAACCATGTTGAAACAATTTAAAATTTGAATTTAAATGGTTTCAGAAAATTCCACAAAAAGTACTTAATTTGGGTTCCAAAATTTCGTATTGAAAAATAATTCAAATGTACCAACCCAAGTTATGGTTTTGTTGGAAATTTCATGAGATTTTCAAAAAGTATTTTTGCCAAATTTTTCCTTTGCAAAAAGGCCCTCAAATAAATGGTTTTTGTTCTGTTTTTAAAAGGAGAAGGACCTTGCTGCTATTTCCAAAAAACGCAGGGGGTTTTCGTAAGTTGCCCTTTGTCTTCTACCTCTGGACGGTAAGCAGCTCGGTGGAGCTGCTCCCGCCGTCGATCCCGCGAGGGGATCCCCGCCTTCCGCCGCTCCCTGTGAGGGAGGATAAGGACCCGACGCGCTCCTCCCTCCCTCGGTCTAACCTGGCGCTGCTCCCCCTGTATCCCTAACCCGAAACCTAACCCTAGCTCCGGTGGCCGCCGTTGTGCGCCGTCGCTGCAGCCTCACCCGAGCCCCGCCGTGGACGTCCAACTCGCCGCCATGCCCTCCTGCCCCTCCAAGATGAACCACGCTTGCCAGGAGCAAGCCAATCGCCGGAATTTCGTCGCGGTTCCCGCCATGGCCGCCGGCTTCCCGAGCTCGCCGCCAGCGATTTAGGCGCCTCCTCGCCCTCCCGACCCCGCCATCCTCTTCACGCCAATGTGGTGAGCCTCACAGTACCCTCCAATCGCCTCCTCCCCCTCCGATTTTCCCTACCACCGTCGACCGCCGGCCGCCACCGCGCCATCGCTCGCCGCCGGCCATTCCGGCGACCATATGGTCACCGGTTGCCACCCCGAGACTCCCCACGAGATCCTCTCCCTCGTGGTGTAGTTTAATTTTCAAATGGCGCGCGTTTTGGTTCGAATTTGATCCCAACCGTGAAGAACAGAGAGCATCCATTCCTGGGTGATGTCACGCTGACATCATAATGATGTCATTTTTTTCCCTTTTTAGATATTTCCAGGAATTTCAGAAAATGAATTAAATTTGTAAAATCAATAACTATTGTTTTATAATTCAGAAAAATAAAAATGAGGTACCAAATTGATCAGAAAAATGTAAGCTATCCAAAAATGTCACTTTCATACATGTTTGACACATTTCATTTTTGGACATTATTTAATGCTGTTTAATCTTTTAATAATAGAAAAATAAGTTTTTACTCACTAAAATTAGAAAATTAAAAGTTATATACCAATTTGCTCAAAATGACAAATGCAACCTATTTATGATGTTTTCAAACCAATTTGAGCAACTAAAATGGTACTCACTTTCATAACCGTCCGAAACCCCCTCCGGGGTCAATTTCGGGCTAAATTCAGTAAAAATGTTTAACTGACATACGAACCCTAGCAACCCAACGATCATGCCTAGGGCTTTATTTCAGTGCATTAACCTGCTCATGCATACATATTGCGCATTGCATCGATGTCATGGGTTGATTGTTATTTCTCTTTCGGTGTTGTTTCCCCCTCGGTAGAACGTGACTCCGAAGTGAAGGCCATCAACTCCATGACGAATACTTGATCTTAACCGACAAGTCAAGCACTTATCACTGAAGACTTTATCTGGTTTTCTTATAACCAAGGCAAGCATAACCTCTTATCTGCTCATATATGATTTCAAAGTGATTTGAATCTCGTACTTTGCATTCGGTTCTAAACTATTTGATGTCAGTAGATAGAGTTCCCCTATATACTGCATAACCTAGATATCCTGTTCCACTGCTCCTAGCAGCTATAGGTTTGCTTGTGCGCGCTCCGCTAAACCCTGTGAGTCTTGCTTAGCCATGCCTAGTTGTGATCTGATCCATCCGGTTGATGAATCTGGTCAAATGCGTGAATCTAATATGTCAGGTTGTTGTGATTTGTGTTATCTTTGATAAACTTGTTTAAACAACGGCATGGATGTGAGGCCACAATGGGTTGTGGCGTTTTGTCCTGTTCATGCCCCTAGGAGCGAGTTCTCGCCTTCGAAGCCAAGACTGAGCGTGCAACCACACGAGCGAGCCAATGAACCTCGCCTGACTAACTAACTTGTTTAGCCACATCCATGAGTCACGTAGTTTGATCTTTCCATCTGCGTGTGAGTCAGAAAACGATTTGGAGAAAACTTAGGGCGTGACCGGGACAAGTGATGGACGTACACGGATCTTGATCCCGACTCACAGAACATGTGCCGTCAGGAGGTGGCCAACTCCGTGTTAACGGGGTGGCCCTGTTTGGGTTGACTCATGGATAGGGTTACGCAAGGTAAAGGTCGGAGCCAGCCACCCTCTGCCGCGCTCCCAATGAGCGTACATGTGGCGTTAAGAGTCGGATGGTACGTGTGGGTAAAGTGTACCCCCTGCAGGGATAAATCTCCTCGAGAAGCCGTGTCCACGGTTATGGACGACTTGGCAACGGATTCTCTGATCATAGATAACTTCAACGGAATGACTAAAACATGCCAACCATGATTGAAGGGTGCCTCCTCGGAGATGCCGAGAGGGGTGATCCTTGTAGCATGAGATAGTGTGGGAATGAGAAGGACTTGGTGGAATACAAGAAGATGATGATATCAGTAGTTGAGTAGCTTTCTCATCTGTTTTCAAAATATTCTTTGAGACGTGCTATTCCTTCCTCAACTTGCAAAACAAAGATTGCTTTACGCAAATCAGCCTTCACGAAACCCTTTTCGAAATAGCAGATATATAATAGGTTAATTAAGCCTTGTTGAGTACCTCCCGTACTCAGGTTTGCTTAATTTTGGTTCAGGAGAAGAACTTCATCGGTGGTGATTCAACATGGACATCGACGAGTAGTTCGGGGTTCCCAGGTAGCAGCCTGGAATCTATGGGCTGGGACGTCGCCTTATGTTGCGGCCTCTTAGGCCTTTTTGGTTCTTGTTGGTTAGCAACATAATTTGCCTTCCGTTGTCTGATGTAATGTTGGGTCGTGTGACCTCTGTTTGTAAGCTATACTCTAGTAACACCTGTTTAATACAACTTCCATGTCTAGAGTACTGCTTTGATCGGTTGTTGGTTTCGAGCTCATTGTTATACAGTTTTGGCTATGCCTGCATAGTTTTCGTAGTCGAGGGGTTGTGGAGCCGATGATCCATGTCCGAGCCCGCCTGTCGATGTGATCGGCCTGGGGCGAGGTAACCCCAGTAACCCTCGATTGTTGTTGCACTTTCTGGACACATAGCATCTCTGTATAGCTTTGGTCCCGTTCCTTCAGTTTCATTCGATTCGTGGACGCTTTGATATGCATAGTTGGTTATGACTAGCATGGATACAAGGAGTAGTAGACTGGGGATCCGGACTACGTGCCGATGAATCCAGTCTGCCTGCCGTTGTTTGTTGCGGCCGGGGCTGGTAACCCTGAAGCCCTTGTGAGTCCATGGCTAGGAGCACATAACAGTATGTATATCTTTGGGTCCGGGGTCGTGACATAATTACCGTGTACCCTTTGCATCGACGCTGAATTTGTCTTTGCAAGACTTTGTCTGCTCCATCCGGGTACTTCTGATCAACTAAGAAGTTTAAATATGGGATTGTCCAATCCGGGTTAACGAGCATGACTTCAATTGACTCGGAAGCCATAGGATAATCAACATCTCCACCTTTTATGGATGGTTCGTACAAATATTGGACGAAAACCCCTGGTGGTAGGGTTTTGACCCTTTCTGACCCCATGCGGGCTATGTAACATCCAAGTATGAAAACATCCCTTAGTGGTTCAATTTCTTGTTTACTTTCAAGCAATGCATCATGTCATCATATCATTGCATTTGTTTTAATTATGTTTGCATTGTTTTCATAAGGAATCAAACCTTGTTTTCACACTTGTCTGTTACAATCTTTCAAACAAAGAATTGCAAAACAAAACCTTTCATTGTTTTCCAAATAATTCATTGATGTTCAACTATTAAATTGTTGCCTCAAATCATTCCTTTAATTCCACCAATTAAATTCAAATCATTTCCAAATTCTCAAATCAGTACCTTTTGGAAACCATAAAACTCACCAAACATTTCTCCCCCCTCTAAATCATTCTAAAACCCTAGGGGTAACCCTATTCTTATACATGTTTTTATTAAGGTTTTATTAAACTCAAATCCCTCTATTTTGGATTCAAACACAAACTATAATTTTAAATTTCAATTTTTGAAATCCAAGTTTACAATATGGTTTCTATTTAACTAAGAAGCTTAACTAAATTTTTCTGTAATTTTTCTTGATTAAAACCTTAACAGTTTTCTCCAAAAAGCAAACTACAAAAATATATAAAACAGAAAAGAATAAAAGGAGAACAGGAGGCAGCTAACTATCTACCGCAGCCCAAGCCCACCTAACAACTAACAGCGCGCAGCCCAGCCCGCCGCAGCGCAACTTACCGGTTCGAGGTGCGCCAAGATTCGTGCGCGCGCCTAACTCTCCTTCGTCATCCCGTACGGCCGCGCATCGGCCGGTGCCACCGCGGCACCGCGCGCGACGCCGGCGGCCGTCCCATCGCACCGTGGCCCTATAAAACGAGCCTAGGGCCTGCGCCACCTAACCCTAACCCTAGGAGCCTAGTTTCCCTCTCCGCCGCCGTCAGCCTCTTCCCCCCCGATGATTTCCCTCCTCTGCTGCCACCTCGCCGGAGACGGAGCTCTGAACCTCGCCCTGGCTCCGCCACCTTCCGCCTCCAAATAGCGATCCACCAACTGTAATCGAAACGCCTCTCCTTCCTCCTTCCGTTGGACACCTGCAAGCGCCACGGTGAGTCGCCAATCGAGGACGCGATCCTCTTCCTTCCTTCCGGCCACCGTGCCGCGTTTTCTGAACTCGACCATCTCGCCGTTGCAGGCCACCGCTGCACCCACCGTTTCCTGGAACAGCATCTCCTCGTCGTCCTCTACGTCTCGAACACCGGAGCAGCCGCGGAGAACCACCAAGAGCTCGCCGCCGTTCTCTTCCCCGCCGCAGTTGCCAACGTCACGCGTCGTCATCGAGCCGCTGCTACGCCGACAGACGCCGGTGAGCTCGCCACCGTACCTTCCTCTCTCTCCCTGTTGGTTCGCAAGCTTCTGCACACGCACAGCACCGCATCGCAGCACCAAGCACGAGCACGCGCCGGTGATCGCCGCCGTGCAGTTTTCTGTCGAAGTTCAGAGCGGTGTCGTCGTCAGTAAATTCAGTTCGCGAGCTAACACTTTACCTTCGCTGCGCCCCCGTTAACTGACAAGAAACGCAACCAGCCCAGCTGGTTCAGTTAGCGCGCAACCGAGCGAGGAATCGCGAGTTCGATTCCCACGCAAGGGATTAAATCCCCACTTTTTTCGCTGTTGCGCGCAGGGGCAGGCCCACCAGTCAGTCACCCCTGTGGCCACGCAAGCGTGTGCGCCACGCTGGCCCCGCTGGCCCACAGGGCAGTGACTGCTGTGTAGCTTCTGAGCGTAACAAAAGTTTAACACAAATCTGTTAAA
Organism: Alopecurus myosuroides; assembly: GCA_028641055.1. Classification (NCBI taxonomy): domain Eukaryota; kingdom Viridiplantae; phylum Streptophyta; class Magnoliopsida; order Poales; family Poaceae; genus Alopecurus; species Alopecurus myosuroides. The sequence continues at coordinate 26,077 of JAPCYS010002685.1, forward strand.
TTCTAAATTCTTTTTAAATAGCAGAATAATCTATAAACTTAAAATTCAATAACTTCAAATCTATAAATCCAATAACTAAAAGTTATATATGAATTCTGATCCAAATTTTATACTCTTTCCAAATATTCAATTTGTGTTTCTGTTTTGAATTTTCAAAATGCAATTTAAATTCAAATCCAGATAATTCAAATGCCATTTGTAATAATTCATAACTAATTCATACTATTTCCAAATAATGCAAACAAAATATGTTTTCATACCATTTTGAATACCCTATTCAAATATAAACTTTGTTTTCTGGTTTGGATAATTTAAATTGCCTAAACAATTTAAACCTTGTTTAATGCAATAAAATTTGATAAAATCATAACTTGATTAATATAAAATATTTTTGAACATGCAAATTATGTTTTCAAACCACTAAAGTGTGAACTTTTCAAATGGGATTTGAATTTATGGTTTGAACAAATAAAATTCAATTAATATTTAAGCTTGTTTTAAATTCAATTAAAACTTGTTTAATATTGTTTAATTCATAACTAAATAATCCAAAGTCCAATTTAAAAATGTGAAAATGTAATCCAACTACAATTTGATAAACTTTTCAAATATAAAATTTGTAAATTGTTTTGCACACCCTAACTCGATGAAAACAACAACTATTTGTTTAACATCATTAAGTAACCAATAATTTCCAAAACTTAATAATTGTTTTCTCAACTTGTTAACCCTCATTACAATTGCAATTAATATTGTTATTTTGTTGTTATCTTGTCATCATCATCATGCATGCATCATGATAACAACCAACACCTAATAAATAGTTGTAACTCATTTGTTCCCAATTGTTTCAATGGATCCTTTTCCATATGCAACCCTTGCATATGGGTCCATTTAATTTGTGCTATCATGTTAGTCATTTTATCTAGATGCACCTATTAAATTGTCATGCATCATATTGACTGTGCACAATGCCATGAACATGAATCTTTACCTTCCTGTTTTGTTGTTTTGCTTCTTCTCGGTTAGACGACGACTACGTTGAGACCGACGATCCTTACGACACCACTACCCAGGACCTAGCTCAGTACCCGGCTGTTGAGCTGCCAGGCAAGTTATCACTCACATGAATCATCGAGTTCCTTTCCACACCTTGTCGATACTATCCTTTTGTCTACTTTTGCTAGCCCTATGTATCGTTGCTTGTTCTCCGAACCTATCACATGATACCCTGAACCAATGATACTGCCTCACCTCCATACCAACAGCCTTTGCTTGTGCCTTAGTATTATCTAGCATGCTTAGGGTTGCTTTTACTCGAGTCTGTTGTCGGTTACTACTGTTACTATCTTATTATTTGTACCAGGGGCTCGATGTTAATCAATCAATCCTGTAATTGCTAATGGTAATAATAATTTGATGATAAGGCACCGGCAGGAGGCCCATGAGTGGTTTTGGAGCCTGCTAGTGTCGACCCTAATAGGAAAAGGGTCTTGTCTACTGATCCATGATGAGCGCACTACCCGCATTTGGGAAGCGAGTATGGGCGCCCCCCTCAACTTGACCTGATTCGCATCTCGTCCAAATCATCTCATTTAGTTCGTGCTTTCTATTTGCCGCATGCATGTTTTTGCGAGCCCAGCGCAGGGTGGAACTTTTGTAGTCGGCATATAGGGGGACACGTTCTTAGAGTGCTATGAGGGTCCATTTTCTTCTGGGCTCGATTAGCCGTGCGCCCAAGGTGCTTTGGCTTGATGCGAAGAATGGTTGGTTGTGTTGAGTGCCCCGCTTGGTGGGAGGCATCCCATCTGGCGGGATATTCATGAGTGTACGGCCAAATTGGTGCAACCCTGCAGGGATAATCTTCTCGAGAAGCCGTGTTTTCCGCGGTTATGGATTACTTGGTGAAAGTACTGGCTAACAAGTACTCAGGACAACTTCAACATAATGATCAATCATGTTTCACCCAATGATTACTAATTTGACTAGTAATAGGTTATTCACACAAATAACTTGATTCATCTTAATCCAACTGTGTGAGTTATCCTCGGATTGCTTCTTTGGATAAGGCGAGATCCAGGATGGGTTTTGGTTGAAGTTACCTTTCAGTTGGTTACAATCCTCGATTATCTTTTCTGTTAGCCGGAACTTGTAGTTATCTTCTGTAGTTGTTTAGAGCAGCCAGCAACAACTTTTATATCACCCCTTTCTTCCGTTGATCCCAAGTATCAATGCTTGTGTTGACGGGTAACTCTTTGATGAACTGTGAGTCTTGCTTGCCAGTACTTGGATGTACTGACCCCGTTGGGGCTGTGGTTTACGCAGAGTACGACTACGACTACGATGCTTCCCAGGATGGCTACTTTGTGGAGTTCGACGAGACTGCAGACGAGTAGTTAGCTGGACCAGGGCAGGATCCAGAACCTACGTGGATGGGCTTCGCTTTTCTTTATTTTCTCCGGCTTCTTAAGCCATGGATTTGTCTGTACTCAGACCCTTTGATTGCTTCCGCTGTTGTAATGAATGATATGTTGGGACATGTGTCCTCTGGATGACTGTATTCGATATTTCTGCCTTAGTGAAGGCCAGTGGCACTTATTTCATTCTTTTGTGTCTTAGAGACAGTTTGTGCTATCATTTCGTTCAAAGCTGTTGACGTACCCTGCGTGTTTGAATATGAAGTACGTCGACAGTAGTGCCTTAGGTTCCTAGCGGATAGTTTACTTCGACGGTGGAAGCAGGGCTTGTGTTGTCACGCATAAGCGCAGGCCTACCAGGAAGCTGGGACGTGGGAGCAGTTATGCCCCATAATCCAAGCACCTGACTTCCAGTTCGTGCGATGAGTATCCTCTAGAAACCTTGGGTGCGACAAATGGTATCAGAGCCTGTCGCCTATAGGATCCCTTTTACTGGTCGCAGTTGAGTCTAGAAACTATTTTGTAGCTATATAGGAAAAATGGAACGTGAGAGTAGGAATTCTGCCATTTTTCTTCTTGGATTTTTTTTTTTTTTTTTCTTAAACTTTGGAAGTGCAACGTTGTTTTTCTGTTCTCACCTAAACTTTCAAGTTAGGATTTCACGTGTTTTGGGTTATCTGTAGTACCTCAGGACTTTTGGTCTCGTTTTCCCGATGTTGCTTCAATATCATGTTCTTTTCAACATCCTTTTCGTCCGTTGAACCTTGTTGTTGTTTTCCACATCCTTTTTCATCTACCGGAGTCTAATCAAAACCTTCCAAATAATCTGCAGATGGGTCTCAGCTACTACCCGCAGGTGGTTCGCATGACTCGCTGTGAGAGCACCGCCGGTTTTCCGGTTGCTGAGAGACATGGTTACCTATCTGGGGTTCCGTTGGGCACCAGAGTACCAGGTCTACGAGCACCAGCGAGAGTTTGACCAGACTTGCTACCGGGCTATCGTCTACATTCTGTCGGATGATGGCAGGAGCATTGTCCACCAGTACGAGGCAGTAGGGTCCACAGTGGATATGGCAGTGCAGCAGGCAGCGTACGTGAGTCTCACCGTCCTCCGTGCTGACTACTGGGGGTTTGATAAGTCCAGTTTTCGTCAATCCCCCGTGGTTACATCACGGCAGCGGGAGTTCACTTCACTGTCCACCGCGACCTGGATACCTACGAGACTGATAGCTCCAGGCTGCAGACCACTGCACAGTTCGCTAGTCACAGTGATGCCGTTGCTTCCACACTTGCTCAGGAGTTAGCCTCAGTCAGGGAGCAGCTCCACCTTGCTCTCACTCGTCTGGCGACGTACACCACAGACTTTGTTGGAGACGAGCGCTTCGCACGTGTCGTTCAGCCAGCTGGTCTTCCGTTGCCAGATGCTGGAGGTTACGAGCCGATCAGAGGCCCACTTCTCGACCTCGGAGCTGGTTACACAGGGATTCCCCGCTATGGAGCACAGGGAGAGGACGCTTTCTACTTCACCACACCGAGAGTTGCTCTCAGAGCAGTTCCTATTTACATGGATCGTCGTGATACCTACTTCCGTGGGGTTTCTCCTCACCGTATCTCTCGTCGTACTACTCACCGCCGTCCTGCGTGATGAGCATGGGAGTACCGTTGTATCCATTACTAGCTGTGTCTAGTTTATCCTTTCGTTTTCGAACCATGTGTTGGTCTGTTGGATATTCTGATGTATTTGAACATGTGATGATGTACCTGTTGGTTATCTATTCATGCGTCAGAATAATCTATCTTTCGGTTACCAAGTCTATCCTTTTCTGTTGTTGTGCTAAAATGAATTTCTGTTCAGGATGCCTCCAACCAGGAACAACCCGCCTCCGCCACCACCAATGGGGGAACTGTTGGCTCAGATGACCCAAGTGGTGACACAGATGGCCCAGATCCAGGCTAACCAGCAACACAACCAGAATGCTCCAAGGGTCACCATCAAGGACTTCCTCAGCTTGGGCCCAAAAGCTTTCGTGGCAACACGTGAGCCCCTGGATGCTGATGACTGGATCCGTGACGTAGCAAGAGCTCTGGAGATTGCTCATGTTGCAGAAGAGGATAAGGTCAAGTACGCCACCTACCTACTGAAGGGTCAGGCAGCTACTTGGTGGGAGAACTACCAGACCATGAGAGCTGGCTATCCTATCACCTGGGGATGTTTCAGAGATGCCTTCCTGAAGCACCACATCCCGGATGGTCTCATGGAAAGGATGCGTGAGGAATTCTGCTCTCTCAGACAGGGCAAGCTGGACGTTCTCGGCTACCAGAACGAGTTCAATCGTCTCGCTCGGTACGCTGGTGACGAAGTGTCCACCGAAGCCAAGAAGATGGCAAGGTTCCGCCGAGGTTTTAACCCGGAACTGAAGTACGCTCTCACAAACATCAAGTGCAAGGACTTCGTGGAGCTTGTGAACACCGCGCTCAATGAGGAGAATGGGCGCAAGGCGTTCGAAGAGTCGCGCAAGCACTCGCGTGAGGGTGGTTCCTCCTCCAACATGACCACCCCTCCGCAGAAGCGCCGCATCTGGGTGCCAAATGGTGCTGTCACTCGGGCTCCAAATGCCCAAGCTTCTCCAGGCTTTGGTCCCCGCCCACCCAACCCATCTCAGATGCAGGGTCAGAGGTTTCCGATGGGGCAGCCAAGGCCGGGTCCTTCTCGTGTCGTCACTTGCTACAAGTGCAAGGATACTGGACATTATGCTGATAAGTGCACTCAGAAGCAGCTACCCCTACCTCCTCTCCCCAACACCAACCAGGCTATGGTTCGTGCTCCTCCGGCTAAAGCCTTCAACTCCAACAACAGGCCTGTCGGGAGGAACGCGAGGGTGAACCATATCAAGGCCGACAAAGCTGAGGAGGCTGCTGACGCCGTTCTCGGTATATTACCCGTAAACTCTATTCCAGCTAAAGTGTTGTTTGATACTGGAGCATCGCATTCATTTGTGTCAAAGATTTTTGCAAAAGCATACAACCTAGTTCTGGTTCCGCTAAGCAATCAAATGACTGTTCACTCTCTGGGACCGCAAATGTTGACTTCCAAGATAAGCATGGACAATGAGATCCTAATTGGAGGTCGCATATTCCTTGCTTCACTCATGTTGCTGGGAAATTCTGACATTGATGTCATTCTGGGTATGGATTGGTTGAAGACCCACAAAGCTAAAATTGACTGTGCTCAAAAGTCAATAACTCTCTCCCACACTTCAGGCCAGATAGTCTATTCTCCATATGGATCAAGTTCTGTTCAGCTGTTCAACCTCGATGCCAAACCCCTTCCTGCAATTGAAAATGTTCCGGTGGTTTGTGAATTCCCTGACGTCTTTCCAGAAGAGTTGCCAGGGATGCCCCCGGACAGAGCAGTTGAGTTCGTGATCGAGCTTGAGCCAGGTACTGCTCCAATCTCTAAGCATCCATACAAGATAGCTCCTCCTAAACTGAAATTGTTGAAGGAGCAAATCGATATGTATATGGACAAAGGTTTCATTCAGCCTAGTTCCTCCGCTTGGGGTTGCCCAACTCTGTTTGTTGCCAAGAAGGATCAAACAAAAAGACTCGTGGTTGACTATCGTCCTCTCAACGAGAAAACCATCAAGAACAAGTATCCACTTCCTCGTATCGATGATCTTTTTGATCAACTTGCTGGAGCCTCAATATTCTCAAAGTTGGATTTGAGGATGGGGTACCATCAGATAAAGATCAGAAAGGAAGATATTCCTAAGACAGCTTTCACCACTCGGTACGGTCTATATGAATACACCGTCATGTCCTTTGGTCTCACCAATGCACCGGCGACGTTCTCAAGACTCATGAATTCTGTCTTCCATGAATACCTCGACAAGTTCGTTGTGGTATATCTTGATGACATTCTAGTCTACTCAAAATCCGAGGAAGAGCATGGAGAACACCTTCGTCTCACTCTCATGAAACTTTGCGAGCATCGTCTGTATGCCAAGTTTTCCAAATGTGAGTTCTGGATTCCAGAAGTTGCATATCTTGGTCATATCATCTCTGCCAAAGGCATAGCCATTGACCCGGAAAAGGTTAAGGCAATTGTTGACTGGAAACCCCCTAAGACGGTGAAACAAGTTAGAAGCTTTCTTGGCTTGGCTAGCTATTGCCGTCGTTTCGTCCAAAAATTTTCCAAGATTGCAAAACCTCTCACTGATCTCACAAAGAAGGACAAAAAGTTCGTTTGGACTCCACAGTGTGATGAGAGTTTCAACCTCCTGAAGACTAAACTCACTTCCACACCTGTTCTAGTTGGCCCCGACACTACAAAACCTTTCCAGATATTCTGTGATGCATCTCTCCAAGGCCTAGGAGCAGTTCTTATGCAAGAACGTCAAGTTGTCGCTTATGCTTCACGTCAGTTGAACCCACATGAGCAAAACTATCCCACTCATGATCTTGAACTTGCAGCAGTTGTGTTTGCCCTCAAGAAATGGAGACAATACTTGTTGGGTAACAAAACTGAAATCTTTTCCGATCATAAGAGTCTGAAATACATCTTCACTCAGCCAGATCTGAACCTCAGGCAAAGGAGATGGATTGAGAAGATTAAAGACTTTGATCTCACCATTTCTTACACTCCAGGCAAGGCTAATGTTATGGCCGATGCTCTCAGTCGCAAATCCTATTGCAATAATCTCATGATCATGGAAAGCCAACCTCCACTTCATGAATTCCAGAAGCTGAACCTTGGTCTTGTCCTTGAAGGATACCTTGCTAGCTTGACAGCCAGTCCAACTCTCGAGGACAAGATTCGTTCTGAACAACTTCGTGATAATGAAATCAAGAAGATTGTGGATCACATCAAGGAGGGCAATGATAAGTTCAAGTCCTTCTCAATTGATGATAAGGGAACTGTGTTCTTCGAAGGACGCATTGCAGTCCCTCAGATTCAAAGTCTCAAGGATATCATTCTCAAGGAGGCTCATGAAACTCCTCTATCCATTCACCCTGGAAGTACAAAGATGTACCAGGATCTCAAGACTCTGTATTGGTGGTCTGGCATGAAACGTGAAATTGCTCAATACGTTTCTGAATGCGACGTTTGTCAACGTGTTAATGCAGTCCATCAGAAGACAGCAGGTCTACTCTAACCTCTGAAAATTCCTGAGTGGAAGTGGGACATGATTGAAATGGACTTCGTTACTGGGTTTCCAAAGTCCAAAAAGGGCAACGATGCAATCTTCGTTGTTATTGATCGTCTCACTAAGGTTGCTCATTCTATGTTGTAAAGGAAACTATCTCAGCTAGCCAGTTAGCAGAGCTCTACACAGCAAAGGTTGTTCCCCTTCATGGTGTTCCATTGGAAATAAGCTCAGACCGTGGAAGTATCTTCACTTCTCATTTCTGGAAAAGCTTTCAGGAAGCATTGGGCACTAAACTTCTGTTCAGCACAGCTTATCACCCTCAGTCTCAGGGGCAAGTCGAAAGAGTCAATCAGATTCTCGAGGATATGCTCAGAGCATGTGGTCTCTCCTTTGGCATGAAATGGGAGGATTGCCTTCCATATGCTGAATTCTCCTACAACAACACCTACCAGGCAAGCCTAGGCATGGCACCATTTGAGGCACTGTATGGTCGCAGATGCAGGAGTCCAATCAATTGGTCTGGAGCTGGTGAACGTTCACTTTTAGGCCCTGACATTGTTAAGGAAGCCGAGGAGAAAGTTCGTATCATTCGTGACAATCTCAGGATTGCTCTCGTCAGAAGAGCTATTATGATAGCAAGCACAAGGATATGGTCTATGCACCTGGTGATAAGGCATATCTCCGTGTAACTCCCCTCAGAGGCACTCATCGTTTCGGTGTAAAAGGAAAGCTTGCACCAAGATACATTGGCCCTTTCAACATCCTCTCAAGACGTGCAGAGAATGCTTATCGTCTTGAACTTCCAGAAAAACTTTCCAAAGTGCACGATGTGTTCCACGTGTCACAACTCAAGAAGTGTTTCAAAGATCCAGATCGTGCAGTTGATCATGATTCCATTGAGCTGCAAGATGATCTATCTTATGAGGAGCACCCTATTCGTATTCTCGATGAGACCGAGCGTAAGACTCGCAACAAGAGCACCAAGTTCTTGAAAGTCCAATGGTCGCATCATTCTGATAAAGAGGCAACGTGGGAGACCGAAGAGGATCTTCGCAAGAAGTATCCGGACATGTTCATTTCTCAGTAGGGAATCTCGGGGCGCGATTCCTTCAAGGGGGGCGTTTTGTAACATCCAAGTATGAAAACATCCTTAGTGGTTCAATTTCTTGTTTACTTTCAAGCAATGCATCATGTCATCATATCATTGCATTTGTTTTAATTATGTTTGCATTGTTTTCATAAGGAATCAAACCTTGTTTTCACACTTGTCTGTTACAATCTTTCAAACAAAGAATTGCAAAACAAAACCTTTCATTGTTTTCCAAATAATTCATTGATGTTCAACTATTAAATTGTTGCCTCAAATCATTCCTTTAATTCCACCAATTAAATTCAAATCATTTCCAAATTCTCAAATCAGTACCTTTTGGAAACCATAAAACTCACCAAACATTTCTCCCCCCTCTAAATCATTCTAAAACCCTAGGGGTAACCCTATTCTTATACATGTTTTTATTAAGGTTTTATTAAACTCAAATCCCTCTATTTTGGATTCAAACACAAACTATAATTTTAAATTTCAATTTTTGAAATCCAAGTTTACAATATGGTTTCTATTTAACTAAGAAGCTTAACTAAATTTTTCTGTAATTTTTCTTGATTAAAACCTTAACAGTTTTCTCCAAAAAGCAAACTACAAAAATATATAAAACAGAAAAGAATAAAAGGAGAACAGGAGGCAGCTAACTATCTACCGCAGCCCAAGCCCACCTAACAACTAACAGCGCGCAGCCCAGCCCGCCGCAGCGCAACTTACCGGTTCGAGGTGCGCCAAGATTCGTGCGCGCGCCTAACTCTCCTTCGTCATCCCGTACGGCCGCGCATCGGCCGGTGCCACCGCGGCACCGCGCGCGACGCCGGCGGCCGTCCCATCGCACCGCGGCCCAATAAAACGAGCCTAGGGCCTGCGCCACCTAACCCTAACCCTAGGAGCCTAGTTTCCCTCTCCGCCGCGGTCAGATGCCTCTTCCTGATTTCCTCCTCTGCTGCCACCTCGCCGGAGACGGAGCTCTGAACCTCGCCCTGGCTCCGCCACCTTCCGCCTCCAAATAGCTATCCACCAACTGTAATCGAAACGCCTCTCCTTCCTCCTTCCGTTGGACACCTGCAAGCGCCACGGTGAGTCGCCAATCGAGGACGCGATCCTCTTCCTTCCTTCCGGCCACCGTGCCGCGTTTTCTGAACTCGACCATCTCGTCGCCGTTGCAGGCCACCGCTGCACCCACCGTTTCCTGGAACAGCATCTCCTCGTCGTCCTCTACGTCTCGAACACCGGAGCAGCCGCGGAGAACCACCAAGAGCTCGCCGCCGTTCTCTTCCCGCCGCAGTTGCCAACGTCACGCGTCGTCATCGAGCCGCTGCTACGCCGACAGACGCCGGTGAGCTCGCCACCGTACCTTCCTCTCTCTCCCCGTTGGTTCGCAAGCTTCTGCACACGCACAGCACCGCATCGCAGCACCCAAGCACGAGCACGCGCCGGTGATCGCCGCCGTGCAGTTTTCTGTCGAAGTTCAGAGCGGTGTCGTCGTCAGTAAATTCAGTTCGCGAGCTAACACTTTACCTTCGCTGCGCCCCCGTTAACTGACAAGAAACGCAACCAGCCCAGCTGTTTCAGTTAGCGCGCAACCGAGCGAGGAATCGCGAGTTCGATTCCCACGCAAGGGATTAAATCCCCACTTTTTCGCTGTTGCGCGCAGGGGCAGGCCCACCAGTCAGTCACCCCTGTGGCCACGCAAGCGTGTGCGCCACGCTGGCCCCGCTGGCCCACAGGGCAGTGACTGCTGTGTAGCTTCTGAGCGTAACAAAAGTTTAACACAAATCTGTTAAATTCTAAATTCTTTTTAAATAGCAGAATAATCTATAAACTTAAAAATTCAATAACTTCAAATCTATAAATCCAATAACTAAAAGTTATATATGAATTCTGATCCAAATTTTATACTCTTTCCAAATATTCAATTTGTGTTCTGTTTTGAATTTTCAAAATGCAATTTAAATTCAAATCCAGATAATTCAAATGCCATTTGTAATAATTCATAACTAATTCATACTATTTCAAATAATGCAAACAAAATATGTTTTTCATACCATTTTGAATACCCTATTCAAATATAAACTTTGTTTTCTGGTTTGGATAATTTAAATTGCCTAAACAATTTAAACCTTGTTTAATGCAATAAAATTTGATAAAATCATAACTTGATTAATATAAAATATTTTTGAACATGCAAATTATGTTTTCAAACCACTAAAGTGTGAACTTTTCAAATGTGGATTTGAATTTATGGTTTGAACAAATAAAATTCAATTAATATTTAAGCTTGTTTTAAATTCAATTAAAACTTGTTTAATATTGTTTAATTCATAACTAAATAATCCAAAGTCCAATTTCAAAATGTGAAACATGTAATCCAACTACAATTTGATAAACTTTTCAAATATAAAATTTGTAAATTGTTTTGCACACCCTAACTCGATGAAAACAACAATATTTGTTTAACATCATTAAGTAACCAATAATTTCCAAAACTTAATAATTGTTTTCTCAACTTGTTAACCCTCATTACAATTGCAATTAATATTGTTATTTTGTTGTTATCTTGTCATCATCATCATGCATGCATCATGATAACAACCAACACCTAATAAATAGTTGTAACTCATTTGTTCCAATTGTTTCAATGGATCCTTTTCCATATGCAACCCTTGCATATGGGTCCATTTAATTTGTGCTATCATGTTAGTCATTTTATCTAGATGCACCTATTAAATTGTCATGCATCATATTGACTGTGCACATGCCATGAACATGAATGTTTACCTTCCTGTTTTGTTTGTTTGCTTCTTCTCGGTTAGACGACGACTACGTTGAGACCGACGATCCTTACGACACCACTACCCAGGACCTAGCTCAGTACCCGGCTGTTGATGCCAGG
>JAPCYS010001334.1:0-37595 GCA_028641055.1 Alopecurus myosuroides
AATCTTCTCGAGAAGCCGTGTTTTCCGCGGTTATGGTTGACTTGGTGAAAGTACTGGCTAACAAGTACTCATAACAACTTACACCTAACTAATGATAACTTGACTAGTAATAGCTTTATTGCCACAATAACTTGATCCATCATTAATCCAACTGTCTGAGTTATCCTCGGGTTGCTTCTTTGGATAAGGGGCGAGATCCAGGATGGGTTTGTTTGGTGGTTAGTTGTATTTGGTTACGACACGATATCTTATCTCCTTTCTGTTAGCCGGAAGTTGTAGTATGTATCTGTAGTTGGTTAGTGCAGCCAGTCGCAGCATCTTTGTATTCCCCTTTCTTCCGTTGAACCCAAGGCATCTGTGCTTGGTGTTGGCGGGTTACACTTTGGTGAACTGTGAGTCTTGCTTGCCAGTACGTTTATGTACTGACCCCTTTGGGGCTGTGGTTTCCGCAGACTACGCTTACGAGGATCCCCGTGATGGATACTACGTGGAGTTTGACGAGGCTGCTGACGAGTAGATAGCGGACCCGGGCAGGATCCGAGACATCGTGGATGGGCTCCGTTTTCCTTTTCATTTCCCGGCTTCTTAAGCCTATTTGGATTTGTCTGTACTCAGACCCTTTGAATGCTTCCGCTGAGATGTAATGATGTTATGTTGGGACATGTGTCCTCTGGATGATTGTATTTGCTATCTCTGCTCTAGTGAGAGCTATTTGCAACTTATTTCTATTTATTTGTGTCTTAGAGATATGTTGTGCTATCATTCTGTTAAACGCCGTTGACGTACCATGTGTGTATGGTATGAAGTACGTCAATGGTAGTATCCTGATTTCTATGGGATGGTTTACGTAGACGATGAACAGTAGGGGTTGGTTGTCACACATACGTGTGTTGGCCTACTCGTAAGAGATGCGGGTGCCGGTAAGCCCCGTAATCCAATCAACTATTGTTCAACGGAACTGCGAGTATCCTCTAGAAGTCCGGGTGCGACAAATGGTATCAGAGCCTGTCTGCCTGTAGGATCCCTTTTACTGGTCGCAGTTGAGTCTAGAAACTATTTTGTAGCTATATAGGAAAAATGAAACGTGAGAGTAGGAATTCTGCCATTTTATTTCTTTCCCCACCCACCCTCCCTTTTCTGGTAAGGAAGTGCAGCGTTGTTTTCTCTTCTCACCTAGACTTTCAAGTTAGGATTTCACATGTCCTGGTTTCTCTAGGATAGTTATATCTACTAGACCATAGGAATGGAGGTGGTTGTGACATGATTTATCATGTTGCCTACTCATGATTGAGAACGGAGGCGTGTAAGCCCCGGAAGCAGATCCTCTATTCCTTAAGCAGTAGATATTGATCCTCTAGAAGCCCGGATGGGTTTTCCGTAGTACCTCAGGAGTTTTTGGTCTCGTGTTTCCCGATGTTGCTTCAATATCCTGTTCTTCTCAACATCCTTATCGTCCGTTGAAACCTTGTTGTTGCTTTCCACTTCAGTTCTCTACCGGCGTCTAATCAAAACTTCCCCGATCATCTGCAGATGGATCTCAGGTTCTACCCGCAGGTGGTTCGGATGACTCGTTGTGAGAGCACCGCCGGTTATCCGGAGATGCTGAGAGACATGGTCACTTATCTGGGGTTCCGTTGGGCACCAGAGTACCAGGTCTACGAGCAGCAGCGAGAGTTTGACCAGACCTACTACCAGGCTATCGTCTACATTCTGTCAGATGATGGCATGAGCGTTGTCCACCTCTACGAGGCAGTAGGTTCCACAGTGGATATGGCTGTGCAGCAGGCAGCTTATGTGAGTCTCACTGTCCTTCGTGCTGACTACTGGGGATTTGACGATTCCATCTATCGCCACATTCCCCGTGGTTACATCACTTCGGAGGGAGCTCATTTCACTCTCTACGACAACTTGGATGTTTATGAGCATGATAACTCCAGGCTGCACACCACCGCTCAGTTTGTGAGGCACAGTGATGCAGTTGCCAGCACACTATCTCACGAGTTGGCTTCCGTCAGAGAGCAGCTCTACCTTGCTTTGACTCGTCTGGCGACGTACACCACAGACTTTGTTGGAGACGAGCGCTTTGCACGTTTCGATCAGCCAGTTGGACGTCGTCTGCTAGATGCTGGAGGTTACGAGCCGATCAGAGGTCCACTCCTCAACCTCGGTGCTGGTTACACTGGGATTCCACGCTTTGGAGCACAGGGAGTCGACGCTATGTACATCACCACACCTAGAGTCGCTCTCAGACCCCGTCAGATCTATGTGGATCGTCGTTCTACCTACTTTCGTGGGCGTGCTCCTCACCGTACCTCTCGTCGTACTACTCACTGCCGTCCTGCGTGATGAGCATGGGAGTACCGATGTATCCATTCTTAGCTATGTTTAATTATCCTTTGGCTTTCGAACCATTTATGGTGTGTTGGATATTCTGATGTATTTGAACATGTGATGGTGTACCTGTTGGTTATCTATTCATGCGTCGGAACAATCTCTCTTTCGGTTACCAAGTCTATCCTTTTCTATTGTTGTGCTAAAATGCATTTCCATTCAGGATGCCGCCAACAAGGAACACCCCGCCTGAGCCACCGCCAATCACGAAGCTGTTGACTCAGATGACCCAAGTCATGGCACAGATGGCCCAGTTCCAGACTAATCAGCACAACAACCAGAATGCTCCACGAGTCAGTATCAAGGAGTTTCTGAGTCTGGGCCCGAGAGCTTTCGTGGCAACACGCGAGCCTCTGGATGCTGATGACTGGATCCGTGAGATAGCTAGGGCTCTGGAGATTGCTCACGTTGCTGAGGAAGACAAGGTCAAGTATGCATCCTATCTCCTGAAGGGTCAGGCAGCTACTTGGTGGGAGAACTACCAGACCATGAGAGCTGGCTACCCAATCACCTGGGGTTGTTTCAAAGAAGCTTTCCTGAAGCAGCACATTCCAGATGGTCTCATGGAAAGGATGCATGAAGAGTTTTGCTCACTCAAGCAGGGCAAGCTGGACGTCATTGGCTATCAGAGTGAGTTCAATCGCCTCGCTCGTTACGCTGGTGATGAGGTGTCCACTAAGGCTAAGAAGATGGCAAGGTTCCGCAGAGGTTTTAACCCGGAACTCAAGTACGCCCTCACCAACATCAAGACCAAAGACTTCGAGGAGCTCGTGAACACCGAGCTCAATGAAGAAAATGGGCGCAAGGCGTTCGAGGAGTCTCGAAAGCACTCGCGTGAGGGTGGTTCTCTCCAACATGACCACCCTCCGCCGCCGCATCTGGGTGCCAAATGGTGCTGTCACTAGGGCTCCATATGCCCAAGCTTCTCCAGGCTTCGCTCCCCGCCCACCCAACCCATCTCACATGCAAGGTCAGAGGTTTTCAATGGGGCAGCCAAGGCCAGATCCTCCTCGTGTCGTCACTTGCTACAAATGCAAGCAGACGGGGCACTACGCTGACAAGTGCACTCAGAGGCAGCTACCTCCACCACCACCTCGTCCCAACACAAACCAGGCAATGGTGCGTGCTCCCCCGGCTAAAGCCTTCAACTCCAACAACAGGCCTGTCGGGAGGACCGCAAGGGTGAATCATGTCAAGATCGACAAAGCTGAGGAAGCTCCTGACGTCGTTCTCGGTACATTCCCCGTAAACTCTTTTCCAACTAAAGTGTTGTTTGATACCGGAGCATCGCATTCTTTCGTGTCAAAGATCTTTGCAACAGCAGTTAAACTCCCTTTTGTTGGTTTGGGTTCCCCGCTACTAGTAAACTCCCCTGGAGCAACTATGCAAACTTCCAAGATCAGTCATGAAAATCAGATTCTAATTGGAGGCCAAATATTCCTTGCTTCTCTCATACTGCTTGGCAATTCTGACATTGATGTCATTCTTGGCATGGATTGGTTGAAAGCTAATAAAGCTACGATTGATTGTGCTCAGAAGTCAATAACTCTGTTCCATCCTTCTGGCCAGATAGTCTATTCTCCAAATGAATCAAGTTATGTTCAGCTTTACACCCTCGATGCAAAACCTCTACCTCTACTTGAAAATGTTCCGGTGGTTTGTGAATTCCCTGACGTCTTTCCAGAAGAGTTGCCAGGGATGCCTCCGGACAGAGCAGTTGAGTTCGTGATCGAGCTTGAACCAGGTACTGCTCCAATCTCTAAGCATCCATACAAGATAGCTCCTCCTGAACTGAAATTGTTAAAGGAGCAAATCGATATGTACATGGAAAAAGGTTACATTCAACCTAGTTCCTCGGCTTGGGGTTGCCCAACTCTGTTCGTTGCGAAGAAGGATCAAACAAAGAGACTCGTTGTTGACTATCGTCCTCTTAACGAGAAAACCATCAAAAACAAGTATCTAATTCCTCGTATCGATGATCTTTTTGATCAACTTGCTGGAGCCTCAATATTCTCCAAGTTGGACTTGAGAATGGGTTACCATCAAATAAAGATCAGAAAGGAAGATATTCCAAAAACATCCTTCACCACTTGGTACGGTCTATATGAATACACCGTCATGTCCTTTGGTCTCACCAATGCACCGGCGACATTCTCTCGACTCATGAATTCTGTCTTCCACGAATACCTCGACAAGTTCGTTGTGGTATATCTTGATGACATCCTTGTCTACTCAAAATCTGAGGAAGAGCATGGAGAACATCTTCGTCTCACTCTCATGAAACTTCGCGAGCATCGTCTATATGCCAAGTTCTCCAAATGTGAGTTCTGGATTCCAGAAGTTGCTTACCTTGGTCATGTCATCTCTGCCAAGGGCATAGCCATTGATCCACAAAAGGTTAAGGCAATTGTTGATTGGAAACCTCCTAAGATGGTGAAGCAAGTCAGAAGTTTTCTTGGCTTGGCTAGCTATTGCCGTCGTTTCGTCCAAAACTTTTCCAAGATTGCCAAACCTCTCACTGATCTCACAAAGAAGGACAAGAAGTTCGTTTGGTCTCCATAATGTGATGAAAGTTTCAATCTCCTGAAGACTAAACTCACTTCTACACCAGTTCTGGTTGGCCCAGATACTACCAAACCTTTCCAGATATTCTGTGATGCATCTCTCCAAGGTCTAGGTGCAGTTCTTATGCAAGAACGTCAAGTTGTGGCTTATGCTTCACGTCAGTTGAATGCACATGAGCAAAACTATCCCACACATGACCTTGAGCTTGCAGCAGTTGTGTTTGCCCTCAAGAAATGGAGGCAATACTTGTTGGGTAATCGCACTGAAATCTTTTCCGATCATAAGAGTCTGAAATACATCTTCACTCAACCAGATCTAAACCTCAGGCAAAGGAGATGGATTGAAAAGATTAAAGACTTTGATCTCACCATTTCTTACACTCCAGGGAAGGCTAATGTTATGGCCGATGCTCTCAGTCGCAAGTCGTATTGCAATAATCTCATGATCATGGAAAGCCAACCTCCTCTTTATGAAGAATTCCAGAAGCTGAACCTTGGTCTTGTTCCTCAAGGTTATCTTGCAAACTTGACAGCCAGTCCAACTCTCGAGGACAAGATTCGTTCTGAACAACTTCGTGATGCTGGAATCAAGAAGATGGTAGAACACATCAAAGAAGGCAAGGAGAAATTTAAGTCCTTCTCAATTGATGACAAGGGAACTGTGTTCTTCGAAGGCATTGCAGTTCCTCAGATTCAAAGTCTCAAAGATGTTATTCTCAAGGAGGCTCATGAAACTCCTCTCTCCATCCACCCTGGAAGTACAAAGATGTACCAGGACCTTAAGACACTGTATTGGTGGCCTGGCATGAAATGTGAAATTGCTCAATACGTTTCTGAATGCGACGTTTGTCAACGTGTTAAGGCAGTCCATCAGAAAACAACCGGTCTTCTCCAACCTCTGAAAATTCCTGAGTGGAAGTGGGACATGATTGAAATGGACTTCGTCACTGGTTTTCCAAAGTCCAAGAAGGGCAACGATGCAATCTTCGTTGTTATTGATTGTCTCACTAAAGTAGCTCACTTCTTTGTTGTCAAGGAAACAATCTCAGCTAGCCAGTTAGCAGAGCTCTACACAGCAAAGATTGTTCCTCTTCATGGTGTTCCATTGGAATAAGCTTAGTCCGTGGAAGCATTCACTTTCATTTCTGGAAAAGCTTTCAAGAAGCATTGGGCACCAAACTTCTGTTCAGCACAGCTTATCACCCTTAGTCTCAAGGGCAAGTCGAAAGAGTCAATCAGATTCTCGAGGATATGCTCAGAGCATGTGGTATCTCTTTTGGCATGAAATGGGAGGAATGTCTTCCATATGCTGAATTCTCCTACAACAACAGCTTCCAGGCAAGCCTAGGCATGGCACCTTTTGAAGCACCCTATGGCCACAGATGCAGGAGTCCAATCAATTGGTCTGGAGCGGGTGAACGTTCACTCTTAGGTCCTGACATTGTTAAGGAAGCCGAAGAGAAAGTTCGTATCATTCGTGACAATCTCAAGATTGCTCAGTCTCGTCAGAAAAGCTACTATGACAGCAAGCACAGGGATATGATTTATGCACCTGGTGACAAGGCATATCTCCATGTAACTCCCCTCAGAGGTACTCATCGTTTTGGTGTGAAAGGAAAGGTTGCACCAAGATACATTGGTCCTTTCAACATTCTCTCAAGGCGTGCGGAAAATGCCTATCGTCTTGAACTTCCAGAAAAACTATCCAAGGTGCACGATGTGTTTCACGTGTCACAGCTCAAGAGGTGTTTCAAAGATCCAGATCGTGCAGTTGATCATGATTCCATTGAACTGCAAGATGATCTATCTTATGAGGAGCACCCTGTTCGAATTCTCGATGAGACCGAACGTAAGACTCGCAACAAGAGCACCAAGTTCTTGAAAGTGCAGTGGTCGCATCATTCCGATAAAGAGGCAACGTGGGAGACCGAAGAGGATCTTCGCAAGAAGTATCCGGACCTTTTCTCTTCTCAGTAGGAATCTCGGGGCGCGATTCCTTCAAGGGGGGGGGGGGCGTTTTGTAAATCCCAAGTATGAAAACTTCCATTTAGAATGTTTGATTCTTGTTTTATTAAAGTTTTGCATCATGTCATCATACTCATTCCTTGTTTGCATTTGTTTTCCTTTTGTTTGCATCTGTTTTTCTCTGTTTTCACAATTGAAATTCAAACATTTTTCAAACCTTTGTTTCATACTTGTTATTTTACAATTTTCCCAAATAGAAAGTTCAAATAAAACATCCATTTGTTCCCATGAAAAATAAAAAGCTCAATTATTTATTTGTTCTTTAATAATCCACTTAATTCAATTTGCACTCAAAATTCAAATAAAATTTCCAAACAGCAACCCCTTGGGAATTAATGAAATTCACAAAACAATTCTAAGCAATTTGTTGCAAATAAAATTGAGGGTTTAATCTATTTGAAATGTTTGTTTTTAATACATCACTTAGTCTCAAAATTAATTCAAATTCCATTAACTTACAAACAACATTTTTTATTTTGATCATTTTGAAAAACAGAACTTGCTAGCTGTTGCTATTACATAAATAAGTAATATAAAATTTTATACCTAATTTTCTAAACCCCACAACCTCTCTTTTCTTCCTATTTCTATTTCAGCAAAAAAAAAATAGAAGGAAAGAAAAAAATAAAAAAAAACCAACGCGCAGAGGAGGGGAGCAGCCCAGCCCAGCTCCCTGGCCCGATACCCCTTCGCTCACCCCCTCCTCTTTCTTCCCCGCGTACGGCAGGGCATCGAGCCCCGCCACGTCGACGCCGTCGACAGCGAACAGCCGGGAGCAGCCCTAGCCCCCTATATAGCCTACCCTAGGACCCCCCGATGCTGCCCTAGCCACCTACCTACCTTCCCCCTCGAGCACCGCCGCCAATTCCCCTCTCTCTGCCACCTTTCCCTCCTGTTCTGAACCTCACCGGCGCCACCTTCTCTGAAGCCATGGCGATCGCCGCCGATACCTCGCTCCACCTCGCTGACTACCAGCTGGAATCAGCCCTCCGTATCTCCGTCTACCTCTTGGACGCCACAGCAGCCGCGGAGATCCACCACAACGCCGCCGCCATCCTCTCCGTTGCCGCCGGCGACAGCGACCTGCACCGAGCCGCCGCTACCTTCAACGAGGGTGAGCACAACGACGTCCTCCTCCCTCTCCTGTTCCCTCTCTGCATCCTGCACGTGCGCGCAACCACAGCGAGCCAACGCATCCATCCACCGCGAGTATCTGCGCCGCTCGCCGCCAGCGTTCGTTTGTCCGTCAGGTTTAGAAAGGTGCGTGCTTTTGTCAGTTTCCGTCAGCGAGCACGAACTGAACCTAATCCTGTTTGCGTATCCTATGCTGATAAGAACGATTCGCTACCGCAGTGGTAGCAGTGCAGTGCGCGCGCGCCCGAGCCCAGGGTTCGAGCCCTGGCGCTCGCGAATAATCCCCACCTTTTTTCGCAACGGCTGCTGACAGGCAGGCCCCACCTGCCAGTGGCCACTGCTGCCACGTGAGCTCCACGCAGCCACGGGCCCCTCTGTCAGTGGCTAGGGCTAGCCACTGCAGAGTGAAAATAGTTTTTCAGCTTTTCTTTTTTTCAGTTTAAATCCTTTTCAATTACAGATTGGTCCCTGAATTTAAATTGCTAATAACTTTTAAATTACAAATCCAATTAATATAAATAAAATATGTTTGTTGAACCAAATTTAATTATCTATCTATTTAATCCATTTGTATTCTGTTTTGAATAATTCAAATGCATTCAAATTTCAAATTCAAATAATTCATTTAAAATTTGATTAAATGCTTAACTATTTCAAACTTAATTCAAATAACACAAATAAAATATGTTTTCCATGCTATTTTGAACCACCTTTTCAAATATAAATTTTGTTTCATGTTTTGATTAATTAAAATTGCTTAAATAATTTAAACCTTGTTTAAATCATTTAAATTTGCTAAATTCATAACTTGCTCAAATTAAATTATTTGTGAACATATAAAATATGTTTCCAAACTAGAAAAGTATAAACTTTTCAAATATGAATTTGAATTTATGTTTTGAACAAATAAAAAATTCAAATAAATTCATACTTGAATTTAATTCATTTAAATCTTGTCTAACTTGTTTAATTCATAAATAAATCATCTTAATTCCTTTTTCAATAATTGAAACATGCAATCCCCTAT
Organism: Alopecurus myosuroides; assembly: GCA_028641055.1. Lineage (NCBI taxonomy): Eukaryota > Viridiplantae > Streptophyta > Magnoliopsida > Poales > Poaceae > Alopecurus > Alopecurus myosuroides. The sequence goes on from JAPCYS010001334.1 coordinate 9,142, forward strand.
GGCCCCAATTCCTTCCATGTTCGACTTACCGACTCCGTCTTGACCTAAAACCGACTATAAAAAGGGTCCCCCGTACCCTTACGGAGGAGAGCGCCGCCGAAACACCGGAACACCAAAACAGAGACCTAGAGTTACAGATTGGAGGGGGGAAACTCCAGCGGGGCGCCGCCGGTGTGATCTCCTACCCCTCCAACGTCATCTCCATCGACATCTCCATGAAGAGAGAGTAGTCCACCCCAGGGCTATGGGTTTGTGGAAGTAGCACTTGTATCTCTCTCTGTATGTGCTTCACTAATTAGATCCGTATGAGCTGCCTCACATGATTACGGGCACCGTTGTAATTCCTATGTGGTGGATCTTTTCTATGAGTTATTGAATCTGAGATTGCAATTGTTTCTCTTGAGTTATTTGAGTAGATGTATCTTATGTACCCGTTCTTATTTGCTAGCTTTGATCAATCTAGTTCTTGAGAGCGTGTGTGGGGTGATGGGTGCATTAGTTGGAGTAACGGGGGGTGGCTAGTGTTGTGAAAGTGACAGAAGTTCAGCGATCCATTTAGGTTTTGTTAAACCTTTCTTAGTAACCTCACTAGGGATAAAAAGGAGTACCTTGTTACCGGGGATTTGAAGTGACACTAATCAATCTCCATGACTAGATCTAGTAAGTTCTTACTTCAACTTCATGTCACATTTCTTAAAGCTATACTCTGGTTTTTCCTTAATTATCGAGGTGTTATGATTTATTTAGCATCTTGGTGGAGTATAAGAGGATCAATATGACCGTAGAGATCTCTATGCTAGGACGTGATGCCCATATGAAAGTACTCAATGTTAAACATGTTATTGTAATCTCACATGTAATTCTTTATATCCACCGTCTACTACTTTATTTAAGAGAATGCAAGTGTGAAACCATGAACCCCGGTCCTATTTTAAATATAAGAAAACACTCTAGTTACTTTGCTGCAATTTACTTTACTTGCACTTTACTTTAGTTGCATCTCCAATTCGAATTTACATTATCTCCATCACCACTTGCATCACAAAAATACAAAAACAATCCATTGCATATTTATTTTCTCATTTGCATTTAGTAGTAGATTTAATTATTGCACATTTACTTTCAGTTTTGCATTGCAATTTAGAAGTCTCACACCTTGTGCTTGAAAACCACTTGGTGAGGTTGAGGGCACAAAATTCTCTACATGTTTGCAGGATCCTGGAGGAAGCTTGGAAGACAACTGCTGAAATACTGGCTCCCCAAGAGTTCGATATAAACCCTCGAGTCACACTCGTGGGAAAGAAGGCTTGCCACTAGCTACACACTCTGCACTTGGAGTCTCAACCTAGCCATCAGTCTACTATCTGATATATACCGATTAGGGGTCTATCCGTCATTGTCCTGAAGAGCCGGATTACCAGGGTGGCCTGATTAGTAATGGATCACGGTCCATTAGACGGGCCAGTAAGCTGACGCGCAGAAGCCAGATTCTAGAAGAACACGGACCACGGCCCAAAGTGGTGCAGCTTGGAGTAGAAGGCGGATTCTTGCTTTCCAAGTTAGATACTTTCTGTAGTCTTCTAGGTTTTCTTTCTGTAAGCCCTAACCCGGCTATTTATATAAAGCTGGACAGGAGAGAAGAAGATAGAGGCAATTAGCTAGAAGCCAACTCGCCGAGAAGTTGATCCTCGCCGAGTTAGTGAAACCCTACTCACGTTGTACTTTGTATACTTCAGGCTTCAGCCCTGATTTAGGGAGATTGCAGGAGTAGGAACGCCGCCTAGTTGCGACGTACCGAACCTGGGTAAATTTGGCGTTCCTGGTTGACGTACTACCACGTCCCCGCACGTCTCTACCCGTAGACTCATGGCACCCCCGTTTATGAACTCTACTGCGATGCTTCGACAATGCATGACATAAAGATTACTATGAGATTCATGCGGGCATTACAACAAAATACATAGAACGTCATCCAACTGCATCTATGACTAATAATCCACCCTTCGTATATCATCCGAACAAACGTTGGGTATTAAGTTGCAAGCAACGGATAATCGAAGTAAGCAAAGTGTGTAATGTAAACAATGTAAACAAAGTAAACATCGTCGTTTTCTCCCTAATGGCAACAACACATCTTCCATCCGTCACGTTTCTGTCACTCGAGCACAGATGCAAAGGAGGCATGAACCCACTATCGAGCATAAATACTCCCTCTTGGAGTCACTAGCATCTACTTGGCCAGAGCATCTACTAACAACAGAGAGAATGCAAGATCATAAATAACATACACATGAAGATAACATGATAGATTGATAATCAAAAGACATAGTATTCAATAATCATCGGATCCCAGCAAACAAAACATATAGCATCTTATCTTATATTTACTAATTGGAGGCACCGTAAAAAGCTCCACGTTAATCCTGGAGTTCAGCGAAACGTCATCCATCAGAATGATCTATGACTTATTTTTAAGCGTCGGATAAAGCAGAAGAGACCGAGTCTCCTCCACCGCGTAACCCCTCAAATATGTCATCCTTTTGCTACCTATAAGAGGAAAAAACGTCCAATTGTTTCCTTCTCATCCACGTTTGATTATGTGGCAGTCTAGATTTTTGGTAAAAAATCAATCAATCTAAACAGCGACGATTTCTGTAGACATCATGCCGCATGCATGGCTGCTCCTCCGATCTGTTTCTTCGTGTTGCACTGCAGCCGGCCGGAGAACCTTCGCTATGGTTGACGAAATCTATCGTTTGTTTCTTACTTGCTTTGATCAGATCGAGAGAAGCAAGATCGGGAAGCACATAGCAATCACACCATCAACTGATGTGTTGTAGGCAGCCTCAAACGACGACACACTGGAGGCATGAAGAGGCAACGAACTGGGCGCCAGAGATGGAGGCCAACATGCTAACATGTCCGAACTGTCGTGGGATAAGGTCGACAAGCATGCGTCGTCGGTTGCGGAAGGACGACACGGGATGAGTTACGGTGAAAAAGGCCAGCGGGCGGGAGCATTGATAGCTGCGGTGCACCGCTCTGACGGGCGACGGCAGCCTGCTGTTTCTCTTCCCATCTACAACAGTACAACTACATATATGGGCAAGAGTATGTGCGACGTGTTCAAGCCTACAAGGATTCATAGTATTTTTCTATGTTGGCTTAACCATGAAGGCCACAGTGCTGTTGCCTCCTTTCCTGATCGGACTTTTTGTATCATACATCTAGCATTACTTGGAGTCAATAAAGCGTTTCTGTTTATGATCTGGATTATTATCCGGGTGATTATATCAAATAAGATTTTTTTACCCTGTAATGCAAACGGCAGAGTCCCTATGGCTATATGAGGTAAATACATTTTTCATGGAAGTCTCACACCCCTATTTGGTTGTTCAATGTACGGATTCATACTCAGATGCATCTCCCTGGTATTTTCCTAAGAAGTGTGTGTCATCCAACAACGCTCTATTCCTTTATTTTATGCCGATAGTATAGCTACCATCGATTGCTAATCAATTATTTCCTTCTTCAGCTTTGGGAGTTCTCTGAGTGCACCACTTGAGTTGATTGGGATGCATGCTATGAGTTCTCAGGTTTGATTATGATTTGCACACTAGGTTCTGAATGAATGCCCATGGCTCCATAGGATCATTTGTACAAACTAAGGTGGAGGAAATGGGTGTACTTGAAAAGCAACATGGCCGTCTTTTTCTGTTTTTGTACCCTAAACTCCATGCTTACTATTGATTCTGTAAAGCACTTTTTTTGAAACGTGTAGAGCACATATAGAATATACATGATGCAATCCCTGTGTTGAATTCATCTGAGAGAGAGAACCATGTTAAAGCAGAAAGTAACCAGACGTGATGATCAAGTCTGGTAGATGATAAGAGTAGGTGGTACGTATTATTCGGCATGCAGCAATATAGAGTGGTGCACTGATATATTTCTGCTGCTCCAGTTAGCTCAAAAAAATTTAGTTAAGCAGTTGGGGGAAGGATTTTGATTTTCATGTACCACGAGCATTTCAGAGGGTACATTTCTTCTGCTTGGTTTATGGTGCCAAATTGGTTATGTTCTTTCAGTATGGTATAGGTGTTTGTCTTCAGTTACAGTTTCTGATTACAAGACAAGGATGATGATTTTTACTCCAAAAGTGGCCTCTCCATGAACTCAGTTTTTGCTACCCTCTTCATAGTACTCCAGGTTCGAATCTCTTCGTAGTATTTGTTGGGTGTATTTTATTTCTAATCAAGTCCAATATATGCTGCAGACGAGGCAAATTTACTCATTAACACCTATAATTTATATTCCAAAACATTAAATCATTTAGGACCCGTGGGCACTTTTATGATTTTCAGAGTAGAATATGATCTATGTTAAGCCAATTATCGGTAACTTTGGACCTTTTTAACTCCTATATGGGAAGTATTCCCAAATTAATTCAGCGTTGACTTGATTTCTATGGGAGAGTTATAGTTCATTTCAGTTGCTTTTACACATTAGTCTTCCTTTCCTCTCTAATGTGTAATAATAATATCGAGGACGAGTCAAGTATATATTTGTCACGTTTTTGTAGACTTAACAAAATAATCGATTGATCATGTATCCCTAGGGGATATTATATTTTTTAGTAATATTTTCTTATGAGGTACGGATTCAATTTTAGTAAAATTTAGGATAATGCACATGGTTAAGTTGCTTTTTAGTAATATTTTCTTATGAGGTACGGATTCAATTTATTTCATAATATGTTACATTTCAATTAAGCAGTTGGGGGAAGGATTTTGATTTTCATGTACCACGAGCGTTTCAAAGGGTACATTTCTTCTGCTTGGTTTATGGTGCCAAATTTGTTATGTTCTTTCAGTATGGCATAGGTGTTTGTCTTCAACTACAGTTTCTGATTACAAGACAAGGATGATGAATTTTACCCCAAAAGTGGCCTCTCCATGAACTCAGTTTTTGCTACCCTCTTCATAGTACTCCAGGTTCGAATCTCTTGGTAGTGTTTGTTGGGTGTATTTTATTTCTAATCAAGTCGAATATATGCTGCAGACGAGGCAAATTTACTCATTAACACCTATAATTTATATTCCAAAACATTAAATCATTTAGGACCCGTGGGCTATGATTTTCAGAGTAGAATATGATCTATGTTAAGCCAATTATCGGTAACTTTGGACCTTTTTAACTCCTATATGGGAAGTATTCCCAAATTAATTCAGCGTTGACTTGATTTCTATGGGAGTTATAGTTCATTATCAGTTGCTTTTACACATTAGTCTTCCTTTCCTCTCTAATGTGTAATAATAATCGAGGACGAGTCAAGTATATATTTGTCACGTTTTGTAGACTTAACAAAATAATCGATTGATCATGTATCCCTAGGGGATATTATATTTTTAGTAATATTTTCTTATGAGGTACGGATTCAATTTTAGTAAAATTTAGGATAATGCACATGGTTAAGTTGCTTTTTAGTAAATTTTCTTATGAGGTACGGATTCAATTTATTTCATAATATGTTACATTTCAATTAAGCAGTTGGGGGAAGGATTTTGATTTTCATGTTGTCGTGGGATAATCACGGCAGACGTTACCGGGGGTATCTTATTTTGGGGCAAGACGACACAGGTGTTTGGGAGAGGGTTTAGCTCAGAGGAAACATGATGATATGCGATCTGGAACCGGCAAGCAAGTCGCCGAGTCTCCGATCTCAATATACTAATCTCAACTCTTGTGTTACACTGGATACTCGATACCTAGCGATACTGCTCGAACTCTTGGTCCCTAAACCTAACCTAGGGGCCGGCTTATAAAGCATTCCGGACCCTGGCCTGTTCTCCAAGGCGTACCCTGAGTCCTACCGGACACACTGCTTACAAAACCCTAAAACTTCCTTACCGGAACCCACAATCCGGGTTACCAGGCCTACGATCTTGGGCCTTCTAGAAGCTCATTTATCCTTAGCCGGATCTTTACGCAGCGTCCTTTGGCAGATACACCTTGGCGTTGGGCTACCGGGTTATCATCCCTCCATCAGTAGTCCCAGAATAGCCTGGGCTTCACAGGATCCTCCTTGAGCGCTTGCTATTCCCTGTAAAAATATCAAAAATACAAGTCCATAGAGGCCGGGTTAAAGTGCTTTTATAAACAGCTAGGCCTAACTCCAAGGTGGCCATATAGTAACCTGGCTTTCCCTAGATCCTCCTTTTACTTTTTCCGGATCAACGTCCTGATAAAAAATGTCAAAGACCCGGCTCACTTTACTCGATAATTGACCCTGATGTTGCGGAGGAGATCTACTTCTTATCTCTGTCCAGATATCTCGCCCAGCACTTAAAGCATATCTCACAAAATCCGGATAGATAGCCGTTATTCTGAAATTCCCGGTTCTTGCCCGTTGGACTAGGTTTATCCGCCCGCACCCTTATAAATAGGCACTTAGGGTTAACCTAACCCCAACGGCTCATTTCCCCCTTTCCCTCTTCTCTTCACTTCCGCGCTCGAGCTCACAGAGCACCATCACAGAGACCTCACGCGCGTCTCCGGAGCCAATCCGCCGCCGGCTACGCTCCGCACGGATCCCCCGCGCGCCGCCAAGATCCGCCGCCGCGCCCTCAACCTGCCCGCGGGAATCGCAAGGGGGCACCAAGGATGGGCCATTTGCCGCCGCCGCGTGCTGCTCCAATCTCCTCCAGTAAGTTCCTTGTATCCATTAAATCAACCCCGCAATTTTTGGATTCACTCTAGATTAGATCTAGGTCAACCCGCGGGCCACTTTTCTTGTCATGCCGGATTAGGTCGCCTAGATGCTTGCTAATTCCTCCAACAGCTTGATTGATGGTCACTACCACTCCCCTATCATCACCAATTATCAATTTCTCCGTAGAATCGTCCGCAACTTTTTCAATCTAGATCCATTTCGGCAAAAAAAATCGCGCCTGTCATTGATACCCGGAAAATCCTCTTCTTCCGGCCCTTTTGCTTGTAGCAGATACATGGGAAATCACCCATCTTCCTCAAACGCTTTTCAATTCGTGAGTACCCAATAGTTTCTATGCTGATACTTGATACCCGGATAACGTGTAACCTTTTGCACCGCCAGCGACACCCGGATACTTCTTATCTTTCATGTCATCGATACTGCTTGCACATACTCGGTAATTCTTGGTTCCCGAATCTCATTTCCTGTACCTCTTTGTCTTGTGCTTCACAGGTTGATCCAATGGCTCCCAAGAAGCAAGGGAAGCCGCCAACCAAGGCCAAGTCCACCAGTCCATATCCGCCAACTGGGCGCGATCCATGGTGACAAAGGCCAAGCTAGAAGAGCTGGCCGAGTTGGGGTTCTCCCCCCTCAGAAGGATATCCAATCGAGGGATGCCGGGTGACGAGACCCGCCACACTCCCGCCGACAAATGAGGTAATCTGCTTTGTAGAGCACGTGACTCGGGGATTCCGTCCTCCGGGTCACCCTTTCTTTAGAGAAGTTCCGAGCCATTATGGCCTCCGGGTATTCGACATAGGGCCTAACTCTATGTTTAATATAACCATTTCATCGTTCTGTCCGAGTCATACTTGTGCACTCGCCAAGTTTGGCTCTCTTTATTGAGCTTTCCAGTGCAAGCGTGCCGCGAAGCGGTGACGGAGCACTTCTCGCTTGCGCGGGGTCTCATCCAACGTCGCAAAAATTCTCCCATGCCACCTCTCACACTCAATTTCCCACGTCAAACACGGCAACTAACATACTTTTTACTGCAGACACCTCTCCACCCTGCGAAAGAAGCTGCCGGGTTACTCGGAGGGCCTCCTCGATATCTCGAGACCTTCAACGCTTTTGCCCCTGACTCGGACAGGGAGGCAATCCAACCTTTGTTGGATAGAATTGCTATTCTTTCGGCCCAAGGTCTCATTGGGCTTAACCTGGTGAAAACTTGGGTTGATTTCCGGATCCAACCCAATTCCATCCGGAAAAAATTGATGTGCGAGTACTCGGGGCACACCACGGACGCGCTCCGATACTCCACCCACAGCTTTGCAGCAGGTGACAGCAACAAGACTATCAAGGGTTTCTTGACAGAGAAGTTGGAGGTAATCCGGAATATAGCCGGGTTACAGCCCTTTACGCGCGAGAACCCGGCCCCTGAGGTAAAGATCCGGTTTCCATATTCTTACCTTCACACTTTCCACTTGATACAGCTGTTAACCCTCATCCTCATGTTTTCATCTCAGGCCGATGATGTCTTTTGGAAGATTGAAACTCCCCCAACTCTGAAAGCCCAGAGGAGAAAGAAGACGCCGTTAACTCGGATGAAGGTACATTTCGAGTTTCACTTAGCTTCTTTGAGCTCGTGGTTGCTCTTTCTTCATTTTCCGACTGTAAACCTTGATAATTTTCAGAACAAGAGGACAAAGACGAAGAAGAAGAAACTGAAGGCAAGGTAGAATCCGCGAGCGACGAAGATGAAGCTGAGCCGCCAATCAAGGCCGGAACAAAGAGAAAACCCCGAGGAGTCGTCTTCAAGGTTCCATACCGTTTCCTCACCTCTAAACCATATTCATTTGATAACATGCGCGAGCTAAACCTGGAGTTATCCCTCTGGTCGTACCTGAAGGAATCGCCCATGACCAAGCGCAGAATGACCCGGAATTTTCCGGGTGATGCCGCTCTTAATCCGGGCATTTCGTCGTCTCCGGCTCGACGCGCTGGTACTCACCTAATCCTTTCTCGAATATCAAAGTTTTTCCAGTTTACCTCTTAGCAGAGTAGTTCCACATCTTACTTGCTTTGGCATTTTCAGCTTCGTCTGGGTCTAGCAGTGAGCTCCCCTCGGATTACGTGGTGAATCCCGGGTAAGGTTCTTCTCCTGATGCTCTATCGCCTTTCCACAATCTTTCCCCAGTCGTATACTAAATGCTTTATCTATACTGCTCATAGGGCTACAGTCACTATCAGCGAACAAGAAAACATGGAAACTGATGACCCGGGTAAGGAGAACCCGTTTGATGATATGACTACCGGAGCTGGCGGAGAAGAACAAGTGCCGCTAATAAACCCGGCCGATCAAGAAGCCGAGTATCCAATAGCCTCGCACGCACACGAGGAGGATGAAGCTAAAGCCTTGGGCACGGGAGGAGGAGCACCAGACTCCGATACTCGGACGACCCGGGTACCTTCTCCCTCCAAGACGAGAGCTCCTTCTCCGAGTCTCCAAGATCCCTGATCTTCCAAACTGGGCAACGATACTTTCAATCAGATGATGAGCGCCCTCCTTGCTATGAAGGCCTCAGAGAGCAGTATGCTGGAGCGTCTGGCAGTGGAGCACCAGGTAATCGTTACTTGATATCTAATAACATCCATCTAGTCCCCAAGTTCCGAGTCTAATTTGTCAAAGTTACACTCGGTACTTCTTTCAATACTCGGCTGACTGCAATATCCGATTATTTTTCATCTTTCCATATCTCTAGGCGCACGCATCTCGGTCCGGGGAGATTTTGGCCAAGACCAATCAACTCCTAGACACTGAGGTTAAGCTAAGAGAGGCGCTTGAAGCTGAGGTGGCAACCTTGAAAAAGGATGTCACAAAATACAAATAGAAATACGCTACCGTCCAAGCTACGCTGAAGGAGCTATCAGCTCAAATTTCCGACACTTATCGTGTCCTTGTTGGTGAGATTTTGCTTCTTACCGGTTCGTGTCTTGGTTTTTAACTTCTTAATACGTGATACCCGGAATACTTTGAAGTAATCTTTGTGTTGTGTCCTGAAGATTCCAACCTTGCTCCCTCGGAAGAAAATGATATCCAAAAGATAATGAACTTGAGGAGCGTCCTCCGGAGGTTCTGTGCCGGCACTAAGTGGATCCTGGACGCCATTCAGTGGCCGACTGAGTCGTATCCGGGTATGGAGACCCTAATCCATGCATGCTCCACTGTTCCTGCCTGGATTGAGCTCTGGAAGCGCTCGTCATGCCGGATTGGCATGACCCGGCCTTTATGCTGGCTAAAGCTTACTTTCCCAAATTTGAGCCGGCAAAAGTGATAGCCGGGTTTCCGGAGTTCAAAGCGGATGGCACAAAGTTTGGGGCTAAGGACCTCAAGGCCGTGCAAGCTGAGGTACGACATTCGGCGACGACTCTTGCCGACAGTATGGATTTGAATAAGTTTATGTCCCCATACGATGCTAAGGGCAAGGCTGTGATGGAGAACACGCCCGTGCCATTCGATATCCTGGAGAGATGGAATGCTGGCTCGGCCAGGCGAAGGGAGGAAGCTGCGAAGAAGGGGGGCGATTTGGAATCAGCACCAACTACTTCTACGCCTACCGTTCATCCACCTGTTCGTCCTGATGCTGAAATTCCGGATGATGATGCCGCGAATGCTTTTAATGAGCAAACTCATGGTCAAGACCCGGAGGACAGGGTTGTAGGTGTGGACCCCACCCGGAAGGCCGAGTAGATTTTTATCTGATGTCATCTTGATACTTTGTTTGCCCGATGCCCTTGTAAAAGCGATACTCTTTTGATATTGCGTATGTGCCATTTTGATATTAGCATCGCATTATGTAAACACATTGCGAAATTTGTAACGGCTTCAAAGCCCTTTGTAGCCTTTGGATGAACTTTATGCACGTTCCTTTAAGCTCGTTTATTCCCGACTTACTTTATGGTTCCGTATGTGAGACTCGGTTTCCGGGTCTCGTGGGTTTGACAGGTGGACTTTTCTCCAAGTCCCCAAGTCCCCAAGACCCGGATGTGTGGGTTTTTTGGACTTAGCGACTAAGCAACTTTGTTTCTTTTTGCGAAATCCCCAGTCCCCAAAACCCAAATCCGGTAATGGATACGCGGTCATCCAGAGAGAACAAGTTGTCTTGCGCTAAGCCCGCACCTAGAGCCGTTTCACATAGGTATTGAAGTTATGCTTAATAAACGTTGAGTTTCCGGCTATTAGCCCTGTACTCTGCATAACTTGTGGTTTGGATGACCCTTTTGACTATCTTGTACTATAAGCCGGCTTTCGCGTGGATATCATGTTGTTACATCTATACGAAAACAGGGTCAGGCAAGTCCCATTGGGCTTGGCTGATTGTAATCGTAAGCGAGCAAATCATGCCACTTTAGTGCGAGTCACATCGAGCTTAAGTAAGAAAAGTCAAGAAAATTTGGCTCCTTTGTCCGGTTATAAGATTGCAGCCGTACTCGTTTGTGAGTAATCGGCCCTTATAACTCATAGGCATCAAGGCCGGGTCTTTGAGTTTGCAACTGTGCTATTCAAGCAATCAGCCCTCAAGACCTAGATATACGCAACATTCTTAAGGAAACTGATGTACTGATAACAATAAACGATACTTGCCTGTAAGCGAAGTAGGGATCAGAACAAAATAAGGCTTGATAACGCATGTGAAGAAGACATATTGCTTAACCATCTCTTTATTGATACGAGAAAGTTGGGTCAGCAGGCCGCCTCATTAAAAACCCTCCAGTCCCCTTAGGTACCCTGGATAGGAAAAGAGTGCGTCTGAAACCTGCTTCCCGTTACATTGTTTAGTTCTTTGGGGATCTGACCGGAACCAACGTAGTCGATACACATTCTCCACTTGTTGGTCTTTTTTTATCATGAGTGCCGGTTCGCTAGCCAATCCGGGTGGGCGTTTCCGTGACGGGTGGTTGTAAACGGTCGTGTGATTTCCTCTCGTATGGCGGATTGTTTAGAGGGGTCATGCTCGATGAAAGCCACCATCTTGGTGTCTTGTGATGCCTTGAGCTTTGCCCTTTCATCTTCAGTACTTGGTCTTTTCAATGATGTTTTGTCATCCGGGTCTGCTTGAGACCGGTAATGCTTGAGTTCCTCTTTTCTACAAGCTTGCTCAGCCATTGCTGCGTCTCCTTCATCGCACTCAGCCGCTATAACCCGGCTTCCATGTATGGTGATGGTCTGCTTAGGACCCGGGATTTTTAGCTGTAAATACACATAACACGGCCTAGCCATGAATTTAGCATAAGCCGGCCTTCCGAACAGCGCGTGATAGGGACTGCGCAACTTGAACACCTCGAAAGTGAGCCACTCAACTCGATAATTGTCCTTTGATTCTCCGAAAGCTACTTCCAATGCGATTTTTCCCTCGGGGCACGCTGAGTGACCCGGCACTATCCCATGAAAAATTGTTGAGCTTTTCTGTAGCTGAGACTCCTTGAGACCCATGCGTAAAAAGGTTTCCCAATATAGGATATTGATGCTACTTCCACCGTCCATTAGGACCTTTTTCAACTCATAACCATTGACTTGCGGTGCAACTACTAATGCTAAGACTGCCGGTGTTCTATTCTTTCCGGTGATCTCTTCTGCTCCATGTTTACATCCTGCTCTGACCACCTCAGGTATCTCGGAACAGCCGAGGAAACCGAGTTTACCGCTTGCTTCAATATCTTTTTGTCCTTGTTAGAATTTCCTGTGGTATGCACGTGATATTGACCCAACTGCTTGGGGTTAGCCTGGAAACCTCCGGCTCCCCCTTGGTTGTTACCCTGATTTCCTGCTGCCGGGTTACCGGCTGGGGGTGGGCTGTTGCCCGGGTTTCCACCTGGACCCGGTCCTCCTCCCCGGCCTGCGCCTCGCATGGCTCTGCTCACTTCCTCGTTCTTCCATCTCTGTAGGTCGGCGCACTGCTCCAAGGAGTGGTTAGCCGGCCTACCGTTCCTGTTGTGTTTCGGGCATGCCATACTGAAGATGTCCCAATTGTTACTCGGTCTTGGCGGCCCGTGATAGTTTCCTCCATTGTGATTTCCAGTATTGAAGTTTCCTTCTGCCCTGGGTCTCGAAGACCCGGCTTCTGTGCTGGCGACAAACTCGGAGGCTCCCTCAAACGGGCGCTTGTTCTGGCTGTTTTCGTTATTACCCGGTGCTGATCCGTTGCCGGCTCTTCCATTATTACTTGTGTTCGCTTTTGATTTTTTGTCGTCAGCTTCCTCTTCTGTAGTGTTCGTTGCAGCGTGCTTGTTGCATGCATCCATCAGTTCTCCCATCGTAACCTCTGAAGCATTCCGACTAGATTTCATGCGGGTTAACTTTTGCACTAAAGGTGTGTACTTGCACGTTTTTGCCATAGCTTGTAATGCATCCTTGGGCTGAATATCTGTGGATGAATGAAGTATTTCCATAACCCGGCGCACCCAGCTGCGCGCCGACTCTCCCTTCTTCTGGACGCATCGTTCTAGGTCATCAATAGTGAACAATTTTCTGCACGTCCCATGAAAGTGCTTGATAAACGCAGTTTTCAACTCCTCCCATGACTTGATAGATCCCTCCGGTAGATTGGTGAACCATAACTTTGCTGCTCCTTCGGACATCATTAAGTACATGAACTTGGCTTGAAGAATCTCGGACGCATTGCGAATTGACATAGCCATCTCATAGCTGCTCAACCATGTTTCCGGATCCATAGTCGGCTCATAGTTCACTACTTTACCCGGTTCTTTGAAATTTTCCGGGTAAGGTTCAGCCCTGATGCTATCCGACAGACACTTAGGCCCAGCGAGATTAGTCGGAGCCGGCCTTACTCGAGAAACGTGTGATCCTGCAGGGGGTGCGGCCGGACGCGGGACCGCTGGTGGCCCATGCACTGCAGACCCGGCTGCGGCTCTCCTGGCTCTGGAACTGTCCACGATAACTTGTGTTGCTGATGCTGCTGGCACTGCCTGAACGCGGGGAGGAGGCGGCATTTGCTGTTGCTCTTCCCTCCGCCGCGCTGAGCTTGTCTGGATATTGCCGGTGTTGCCTCGTTGCTGACTGATATATGGCGTCCCATGCATTCCACTTCTGTGATCCGGGTAATTAACCTGATGTGCCACCGCGGTACGTAATAGATCTATCGTCCGCCGGGTCTCCTCTGCGTGGGGTGACTCTCTCACGGGGATTTGGTTTAACGCGAGTGTTGCTGCGTACACGTTATCCATGGGGTTGTTGTAATGACCCGCTGGTGTGCGAAATCGTGATGGTGGTGGTGGTGGTGGTGGTGGTGGTACAGTATTGCCGGTAGTAACTCCAGTCTGTGGTGCGGGTAACCCGGCCTGCGCGTCTACTGGTTGTACTCCTCCGGTTGTTGGCTGAGGGGCGGTTCCTTGGTTTGCCGCTGGGATTGGCTGATCCTGAGGCGTGATGAATAGCGCAGCCGGGTTTATGACTCCTCCCAATGCTGGTAATCTGGTTTGGTGCCTTTGATGTATTCTAGTCGTTTCCTCTCGGAGCCGGGTTTCCAGTGCATCCAGCTCGCGTTGTCGTGTGGCCATCCCTTGTCTTTCTGCTTCTACTTGTCTTCTCTGTTGCTCCAAAGCACGACGGGCTACGTCCAGGTCCCTAACACGTTCCGCCGCATTTTCTGGAGTGATAACGGTGGCAAGGACTGTGGGATCTAGGATCAGATTGTTGTCGAACAGGGTCGGGTGCTGTGGATTGGAAGGACCCGCTCCTGGTGTCCGGTTTGCTAAGAATCCAAACGTGTTCGCGTGTAACTCGTTTTCTGCCGCCTGACTGGTAACCGATGCCGACTCTCCGTCGACCCGGACCAAAACCGGGTTCCCGTTAGCCGGATCACTACTAGAGATTTGCTTATAGCAGCATATCCTACCACAGGCGAACAAGGAAAACGGTGCGCCTGGGTTAATTAGCGCAGGCGAAGAGAAAGTAGGTGCGCCTGGGGTAGGCCAGTTACCCCAGGCGAACAGAAACCGGAAGCGCCTGGGGTAAAGTGTGGCAGGGCCAACCACGGCCGACGCTGGCACGCTTCCTTTACCGCAGGCGAATCGCATATCAGTTCGCCTGCGGTATAACAGATACCACAGGCGAGTACGTGCCGAAGCGCCTGGGGTAAAAAGTGGACTGGGGTAGCTCCCTTTAGCGCAGGCGCACGTGTAAGTAGTTCGCCTGGGACAAAGAATAGCCTGGGGTAGCACCACTTAGCGCAGGCGCTTCCCAGAACGCGCCATTAAACACGGGAACAGAAACCCCCGCCATTAAACGCGGGAACAGAAACCCCCGCGCCGTCAAAGGCGGCCGGCCAGTGCATGCGCCCCAGTCAAAGTCCACCGGATTAATGGCGGGGCGGCAGCGGCGACACGCGCGGCGCGGCGACTGGCCCGCGAGTAGTATAAAAAATGGTGCCCGCCCCCTCCCCGTACACACAGTCTCGACTCCCTCCTCGCCATTCTTTCTCCACCCTTCTTCTCCACCCTCGAACCTCGCCGCAATGGAGAACCTCTGGGACGCGGGCCCGAGAGCGACGACGGAGCTGCAGCCAGCGCAGCAAGCGGCGCTGGAGCCGCAGGTGGTGGCGCCGGAGCCGGTGGCGCCGGAGCAGCCACCCAGTACGACGAGGGGCGAGCGCGGCGAGCCGCCCGCCACTGGAGACGCGAGGTGAGGAGGCAACCAGTGTGGCCCGAGCAGCACGCCGGCTGCACTCGTTCGAGACCTCGCAGAACGAGGACGCGTACCGCGAGGTGCGCGGCGTCCTCGAGCAGGCCGCGACGGCGGCGGAGGCGGCCGCCGTTCGTGCCTCCTTGGAGCGCACCAGCGGGAGGGCGGCGCGAGCGGTGCGCCGCCAGATGGCCCAGCGCTGCCTCCGTCGAGCAGGAGGGCATCATCGCCCTCTACAGGCCGACCGGCGGCAGGTTGCGCTGCAGAGTGAGCGGCGGCGCAACCGCCTGCCCTCCGAGCAGGCGCAGCTGCACCGGCTGCGCCTGCAGGCCCGAGCGGAGCGGCGGAGCAACGCCGTCTCGCCGCGGCGAGCCAGGACGGAGCCGGCCCCTCCAACCAGCACCGCCACGACGACGTCGCTGATGAAGACGACGATGCGTAGGCGGAGCAGTCATCGAGTAGTTTAAATTTCCTATGTTTAGTTTAAATTTTTCGTACTAGCTTAAATTCGCGCCGAATATGCATGTACGCAGTTTTCGAATTTCAATAAAATTTCGCCTGTTTTCATTTTGCGTTTGTTTGGGCCGGTTCTTGGGCTCGGACGCGACTGGGAAACGCGCCCCCCAGGTTCCAGAATAGCGCCGTTTAGCGCCGCGGCGGCCCAAAACGGCGGCGTTTTGGGCCCTGGGGGCGCAAACGGCTGGAGATGCCCCTGAGCGATCTAGAACGTGTTGAAAAACCAGTGCTAACACACCCTTCGGATGCATGTCAGTGGAAAGCATTAGACGCATTCGATGAGGAATTCGGGAACGACCCAAGGAACATCAATCAGGCTTGGTGCGAGCACCGACGGTCTCAATCCGTTTGGCAATCAGAGCAGCAAACATATATAAAATGTGTTTTTAGAGAGAAACACTTGCGGTATCTCGCTAAACCAATCTATTTACGCTCGATGCGACATATATTAAATATTTTTGCACATGTTAACATTCATATGTATGTAATTTTTTAAGTGAAAACCAACGTGGGGGAGCCACATATATAGCATTCGTATTGCTCGATGTGTCCCAGGCCGGGGTGGGGCTGTGTAATTTTAGAAAATCTAGCACAGGCGCATCATCGAGAAAACGCGCCTGGGGTAATATATATCACAGGCGCTTTTGACAGGACATGCGCCTGGGGTAATGCCATGTGGGACCGCGCAAACCAAAATCCTACGAAATTTACCGCAGGCGCATTTTCTAGATAACGCGCCTGCGGTAAGTATCTGTGGGGCCGGGCATAACAGGGATCGAGCCAAGAACATTAGAACCGGTTTGTATCACAAACCGGTTCTAAAGGTAACAAACCGGTCCTAAAGGCCTGCGGCCATTTGTGCGGGTAGCTAGGTGGGCCCAGGGGACATACCTTTAGAACCGGTTTGTGATACAAACCGGTTCTAATGCTTAGCGCAGGCGCATTTTCCAATATGTGCGCCTGGGGTATACCTCTGTGGGCCCGCGCAAAACGAATCGCTAAGAACATTAGCGCAGGCGCACATCCCTTTGTTCGCCTGGGGTAAGGGATAGCGCAGGCGCATTTGACTCGTTGTGCGCCTGTAATACTCGATCTGCTAACTCACAACCGCATAATCACTCTGTTTCATATCGAGCCCTAACCGCACGCCGCCGTCGCCTCTCTCATCGCACGACGCCGTCGCCTCTCTCATCGCACGCCGCCGTCGTCGTTGTCGAGCAGGAGGAGGAGCAGGAGCAGCAGCAGAGGAGGAGCAGAGCAGCAGCGGAGGAGGAGCGGAGCAGCAGGGCAGGAGGAGCGGAGCACGCCGCGCGCGCCGTCCCTCTCATCGTCGTCGTCCACGCCGGCCGTCGTCACCCACGCCGCCGTCGCCCACGCCCACGACGAACCCAGGTCAGCCCCCCCTCCCCCTCTTCCAACGCCCTCATAGTACTACTTCTGCTACATGCTTTAGCTACAACTGGATCTGATCATGTACCATTATTTCTGGATTCTGGTAGTTCAGCTCATAGTATAAAATGCTATATTTCTTACACTAGCTGAATCACCTACTAATTACATGTGAATAGAACACTGAAGCTTTGGACACTGCTAGAATTCTCCGTGATTTGTTATTAATTAAGTGCAGTATTTTACTTTGATCAATATATATGAAGGTTTTTTTGGCATGATATATGAATTTCCTGGGAGTTTTTGTGCCATGTGATGACAGCAATGCAAGGAACTGTTTTTGTGGCCATGCATATGTGTGCATTCAATTTCTGTCGCAGGTACATTGAGTGCCAATGTTTTGTCGAACGTTGATTCATTTCCGTTCCGGCGAATTTCTGGCACTCCGGCATGACCATTTATATATAGCCGAGTCACGCCGAATTTTTCCGGTGACTAACAGTATACGTTTTGTCTACTGCTAGCTAGGCATGTCTTCTTCTACTACGGATCCGGCTTATTGGACCACTACATCCTTATGGCCCGAGAGTCGCAAGAGGAAGATCGGACACAAACTGACCCTAATGTCGATCCCCTCAATGATGACGGGCTCACCGGTGGCGAGGAGGAAACCACTGATAGTGGCGCCGGGGGTCCCTCAGGGAGCAGTACGACGGAAACAAGCGTCGAAGCGAGCTCCGAACAAGGTCGGCATCGTTCGAGAGAAATTCACGGAGGTGGACCCTTCCAGTGGCACGCCTCTATTGCCATTGGACCTTGTTGAAGGGGTACTTCCTCCAACTTGGCGCGATACTTCGAGACGTCGTCAATGTCAACGAGCCGACTCTCAAGAAGAAACTAACTCTGCGCGCCCAACTCATCTCGAGGCTGCACGCGCGGTACGAGTTCCCTCCCCCCTACAACAACGAGAATCTGAAGGGCAACCTCGTGAACAAACTCGCCCTCACTAGATTCACCAAAGCCCTGAGCAATTACAAGACTATGGTGAGGGCGATGATTAAGGAATCGACACCATTCGAAGAGATCCATCGCCACTTCCCGCGGATTACGCCCGATGACTTCAAGACTTTCCTAGATAACGAGTCGCTTGATGTCACTAAGAAGCAAACGGGATGGGGGAAGGATCTAGCGTCGAAGAACATCGGTCACCACAATCTCGGCTGTCGTGGCTACGACGGGAAGGAGCCAGTTTGGGCGAAAGAGGACCAGGCCTACATTGAAAAAGGGATTGAGAACCCTTACGCCAAGTATGCCCATGACCCGCAATTCCAGAAATTCATGAGGTCGAGGTACAGAAAAGTAACTCCGACCGGGGAACTTGTCTCGGACCCGAAGATGGTGGAGGGTGTTATTTTGGTCACGGACGATAGCGTGAAGAATGTTGAGAAGCTAGTGGTAAGAAATTTACCATTTCATGCAACTCATCATCATCAAGTCCATGATTTCATTCTAGTACGAAACCAATTCTAAACCGTTTATATGTTGCTTCTGCAGCTAGAAGACAACAACTTGAATCTTCCTCGTCGCAGACGTCGACGGCCAAAGTCGCGTGGGATAAGCCTTTCATCAGGGGTACAACAAGGCAAAGAGCCAGGACCCTCTGAAAAGGCCGCACTTAGGCCGTATCACCGGCGGCGGACTTAATAAGAAGCACGCCAACTATGGCTTGGCTGAGCCCAGCACTAAGGAGTCGCGGGCGGCGAAGAAGAGCGAGGAGACGGAGGAGCTGAAGAAGAAGGTCCATGACTTGGAAACAAACATGGAGAAGAAGATTGAGAGAACGGTGGGAAAATATGAATGCGCTCATCCCAGCCGTATTTGAAAAAATATGTGGCTACATCGCCGGCGGCTCACAGGGGCCGTTACCGACGTTCAACATACCGTCGATGTTGGTCGTGCCCGCCGCGGCCGCCGCCGGTGGTCCGTCGACGTCGGCCGTGCCTGTCGCCCCCGTGCCCGACGCGCCTGCCCCCGATGGACCGTCGGCCGTGCCCGACGCGCCTGCCCCCGATGGACCGTCGGCCGTGCCCGACGCGCCTGCCCCCGATGGACCGTCGGCCGTGTCCGGCGCGGCCACCACCCCGTTGCTCGACGAGCCCACCATCACCTGTGGTCCGTCGACGTTAGCCGAGCTCAATGCCCTCACGGTAAATTATTGACCGTCTCAAAAGCTGTAGCCAGTTCAATATAACCCTACTCTCTGACCTATCCATGCATGTTATCGCAGGCTGACGCGACGGGATGCAACTTCCTGCTAAAAGTGGGCAGCGAGTTGAAGGATGTTGCAAAGGGGAGCATCTTGCAGCCACTATCCCGCAAGTACCATTGCAGAGATATACCGGACAACGAGCTTCGGGTTCGCGTCGATCTGGTGCTACCGGGATTCGAGAACTTGTATCCTCCTAATCAACCCGCCGATGCCGACAGCGAGCTGAATCTCGGCCAACTGGACAATCAAATCTTGCTATGGCCGAAAGCCCTTATTCGGCTGAACACGACGTCAGGGTCGGCGCCAAGCCAAGCCATGACCGTCACCACTACACCGGTTGCGCCCGTGGCAAGCCAACAAGACAAGGTCCAACATGGCAATGTCCTCTCTCCACCTCCGGTGGATCCTCCTCCTCCCGAGCACGAGACGTCCAATGACGAGCAACATCACGAGCATGAGACCCATGACGAGTACATGGATATTGAACTTGCTCCCATTGACGATTTCATAAATCAGTTGGATGGCGAGAAGCCGGTTCCTCCGAAGTTACCCGCCAGAACTCTTGATATCCAGAAGAAGGTAGATGGCGGAGAGGGCGGTTCTTCTGAGTTACCCACCAGAAAACCGGATATACAGAAGAAGCTAACCTATTCCCAAGAAACTCCCGAGGAGCAGACGGCCTTTACGGCTCCACAGCCTACGCTGGTTACCCCGAATACACTCCGTGCTACGGCCGCGGAGGCGGTAAAACAAAGCGGCACTCCCATCTGCTTGAGGCCGAAGAAGAATCGGAAGAGTCCGGGCAACAAGAAGAAAGGTGGTGCCTCCTCTAGTAGCCAGCCAGCGGTCTCCCGAGTCCTGGACCGTTTGCCGCCGCCGTCCCGTGGAGGAAGGTGCATGAGATGGGTGAGCCGATGCTGCCGGCAGAGGTTGTCGCTGTCATGGGTGGTGACATGAGGACCATCCACGACGGGATTTTGTTCAAAGAGAATGAACTTCTACGTGAGAAACATCCCTCCTACCCGCTATACGTGGTCAAGGTGCCCCGATCCTTGGGCTTTGTGGATTCAAATCCCGCAGAGGTGTTCTTCATCAGATACGAAGACATATTCAGGGTCTTCCACTTGGGTAAGCTCGACCGAAGCATTGTCCCTGGTATCGCTCAGCATGGCGCATGATATGGTCATGGAGAATACCCCGCACATGGCGATTATGGACCCGTACTACATGAATGAGGACTACTTGCGGTCACATGCGGACCGAGTTCTTATCACGACTTACATAACGGGGTTTTTGATAGATAACAAGGATAAGAACGTCATTCTCATGCCATACTTTCCCAAGTAAGTAGTCCTCTCCGCTTCACGTCGTTACATTCTTTCTAGAATCTCCTTAGTATTCCGATTGATGATATTGATGGCTCTTGTTCGAAATGTTCTGCGCAGAAACGGAGGATGCGTACTCATCGTCATGGAACCGCATTGGTCACAATGCACTTATCTTGATGCGGGTAGGGCGGTGCAGAAGGACTACACCGACATAAGAGCTGTTCTTAATAGTGCCCTCAACGGCTTCGCCGCCGATTTAGGCAAGCCCCTAAAAAAGGAGAAAATAGTCCGAGGCGCCTACGTGTGCACCCACGTAACAAACTTC
Organism: Alopecurus myosuroides; assembly: GCA_028641055.1. NCBI lineage: Eukaryota > Viridiplantae > Streptophyta > Magnoliopsida > Poales > Poaceae > Alopecurus > Alopecurus myosuroides. The sequence goes on from JAPCYS010001334.1 coordinate 30,382, forward strand.
CCCTGCCTCAAGCAATCGGAGCAAGAATCTGAGTTGGAAGCCTGGTATGTCATCTTTCAGATGAGGGAGTACTTAAAGGATGCCCAACAGGCCCATCTACCAAGTGATCTCCGAGACCTGACCACAAAAATGGCCAACACCACCGATGAATATGTGCGGGCTGAGTTCCGTCGCATCCAGCGGAGGATCTGCACGATACTCTCGTCGGATGTCATCACTCGGGGTGGCTTGTTCTTCCACGGCCACGCACCACCGAGCAACCGTGACATAGAAGCACACCTACGAGAGCAACGTGACACCCGGACATTCAACACGCTACAAGGCGTTCGTCCGTTCCCGCCGAGAATATAGGATTGACAAAATGTTAGTATACACTTGCATCATATAACTTTTAGACCTTTATTTGTCGTGTTTTATTCGTAAACCTTGATGCTTCTATTTTTTGATAGTTATTTGCGGTCTATTATCACTTTCGATGCTAAACTCGTATTTTTGTCCTATGCACAGATGACATGGTATGTTGTGTATGTCGGTAGGGTTCCCGGAGTCTACGACGACTGGGACCAATGCCGAAGACAGGTGCACGGTTTCAGCGGCAACAGCTACAAGGGGTACAAGACCATGGTGGAGGCGGAAGCTCGATACGCCACTTACCTAGCGAGAGAGAAGACGGAGAAGACGAGGGCCCGGATGACCACATTCGCCATCGCCGTGCTTATACTCCTTGTACTCCTAGTGTTGATGCTACTTGTTGTTTTGCTTGTCTAGATAACTAAACTATCGATTTGTTTGGACTATGTACTCCTAGTGTTTGAACTATGCTTGTAACTAAACTATTCGATTCGAGACTATTTGGTGATGATCGAAATATTTCTGTTATTTTGCTGTCATTTTCATATTTATTACTGTCAATTTGCTGTAATTCTGTTATTTTCGTTTCTTTTATTTTTGACACAGCAAAACCATACCCCAGGCGAACAGGGAAGCATACCCCAGGCGAACACGTACCCCAGGCGCACAGCGCTTGTTCGCCTCAGGTAAGAGGATTACCCCAGGCGCATAACTCTTGTTCGCCTGGGGTATGTCAAGATACCCCAGGCGCATTTGTTTGTTCGCCTGCGGTAAGTCATTACCGCTGGCGAGGTGGTCCCAGGCGAACAGACATTCGCCTGCGGTAGGCTAAATTGGTTCGCCTGCGGTAGCCTTTTCCCTACTAGTGGATCTTGCTGCTGGGCCAACGCTTGTGCCGCTCCGACCGCGGCCGCGGTCCCGTTCTCCTGGTTGAGATTGGTCGCGGGAGCCGTGTAAAGCGCAACCCGGCGCACGATGCTTGGCGCGAATTCATACTGTTCCTCTTCGCTGCTATTTTCCTCATACCGATTCTCTATTAGATGCAGGATAGACTCGGTATCGTCTTCTTTTTCGACCCAGCCACGCGGGGTCCATGCCGGCTCCTCCAGCTGTTCCCTCTTTGTGGTGGGTTCTTCTGTTGGATCTGTCGTCCCGACTGATTCTTCTCTATCTGATTGAATGTAGGTGGCCTCCCCTGACACAGAATCAAATCCAAAGTCGTCAGGGATCGAACCGCAAGTACGTACCATACCGATGAAGACGTTGATCCAGCCGATCGTCACGATAGATCCGGATTCGAGGTGATCCGACTCTGGCCCCCAGCCGGAATCGTCCACCATCTTCTCTCCTTCGCGGTCGGTGTAGATCTCGCCGATGACAAGATTCTCCATGTTCTTCCGAGCTTCTCCCGTGATGTAAACACCTTTGGACGCAGGCCCCACGGTGGGCGCCAACTGTCGTGGGATAATCACGGCAGACGTTACCGGGGGTAACTTATTTTGGGGCAAGACGACACAGGTGTTTGGGAGAGGGTTTAGCTCAGAGGAAAACATGATGATATGCGATCTGGAAGCCGGCAAGCAAGTCGCCGAGTCTCTGATCTCAATATACTAATATCAACTCTTGTGTTACACTGGATACTCGATACCTAGCGATACTGCTCGAACTCTTGGTCCCTAAACCTAACCTAGGGGCCGGCTTATAAAGCATCCGGACCCCTGGCCTGTTCTCCAAGGCGTACCCTGAGTCCTACCCGGACACTGCTTACAAAACCCTAAACTTCCTTACCGGAACCCACAATCCGGGTTACCAGGCCTACGATCTTGGGCCTTCTAGAAGCTCCTTTATCCTTAGCCGGATCTTTACGCAGCGTCCTTTGGGCCGAGTTACACCTTGGCGTTGGGCTACCGGGTTATCATCCCTCCATCACATGTACCACGAGCGTTTCAGAGGGTACATTTCTTCTGCTTGGTTTATGGTGCCAAATTGGTTATGTTCTTTCAGTATGGTATAGGTGTTTGTCTTCAACTACAGTTTCTGATTACAAGACAACGATGATGAATTTTACTCCAAAAGTGGCCTCTCCATGAACTCAGTTTTTGCTACCCTCTTCATAGTACTCCAGGTTCGAATCTCTTGGTAGTGTTTGTTGGGTGTATTTTATTGCTAATCAAGTCGAATATATGCTGCAGACGAGGCAAATTTACTCATTAACACCTATAATTTATATTCCAAAACATTAAATCATTTAGGACCCATGGGGACTTTTATGATTTTCAGAGTAGAATATGATCTATGTTAAGCCAATTATCGGTAACTTTGGACCTTTTCAACTCCTATACGGGAAGTATTCCCAAATTAATTCAACGTTGACTTGATTTCTATGGGAGAGTTATAGTTCATTATCAGTTGCTTTTACACATTAGTCTTCCTTTCCTCTCTAATGTGTAATAATAATATCGAGGACGAGTCAAGTATATATTTGTCACGTTTTTGTAGACTTAACAAAATAATCGATTGATCATGTATCCCTAGGGGATATTATATTTTTTAGTAATATTTTCTTATGAGGTACGGATTCAATTTTAGTAAAATTTAGGATAATGCACATGGTTAAATTGCTTTTTAGTAATATTTTCTTATGAGGTACGGATTCAATTTATTTCATAATATGTTACATTTCAATTAAGCAGTTGGGGGAAGGATTTTGATTTTCATGTACCACGAGCGTTTCAGAGGGTACATTTCTTCTGCTTGGTTTATGGTGCCAAATTGGTTATGTTCTTTCAGTATGGTATAGGTGTTTGTCTTCAACTACAGTTTCTGATTACAAGACAAGGATGAAGAATTTTACTCCAAAAGTGGCCTCTCCATGAACTCGGTTTTTGCTACCCTCTTCATAGTACTCCAGGTTTGAATCTCTTGTAGTGTTTGTTGGGTGTATTTTATTTATAATCAAGTCCAATATATGCTGCAGACGAGGCAAATTTACTCATTAACACCTATAATTTATATTCCAAAACATTAAATCATTTAGGACCCATGGGCACTTTTATGATTTTCAGAGTAGAATATGATCTATGTTAAGCCAATTATCGGTAACTTTGGACCTTTCTAACTCCTATATGGGAAGTATTCCCAAATTAATTCAGCGTTGACTTGATTTCTATGGGAGAGTTATAGGTCATTATCAGTTGCTTTTACACATTAGTCTTCCTTTCCTCTCTAATGTGTAATAATAATATCGAGGACAAGTCAAGTATATATTTGTCACGTTTTTGTAGACTTAACAAAATAATTGATTGATCATGTATCCCTAGGGGATATTATATTTTTTTAGTAATATTTTCTTATGAGGTACGGATTCAATTTTAGTAAAATTTAGGATAATGCTCATGGTTAAGTTGCTTTTTAGTAATATTTTCTTATGAGGTACGGATTCAATTTATTTCATAATAAGTTACATTTCAATTAAGCAGTTGGGGGAAGGATTTTGATTTTCATGTACCACGAGCGTTTCAGAGGGTACATTTCTTCTGCTTGGTTTATGGTGCCAAATTGGTTATGTTCATTCAGTATGGTATAGGTGTTTGTCTTCAACTACAGTTTCTGATTACAAGACAAGGATGATGAATTTTACTCCAAAAGTGGCCTCTCCATGAACTCAGTTTTTGCTACCCTCTTCATAGTACTCCAGATTCGAATCTCTTCGTAGTGTTTGTTGGGTGTATTTTATTTCTAATCAAGTCCAATATATGCTGCAGACGAGGCAAATTTACTCATTAACACCTATAATTTATATTCCAAAACATTAAATCATTTAGGACCCATGGGGACTTTTATGATTTTCAGAGTAGAATATGATCTATGTTAAGCCAATTATCGGTAACTTTGGACCTTTTCAACTCCTATACGGGAAGTATTCCCAAATTAATTCAACGTTGACTTGATTTCTATGGGAGAGTTATAGTTCATTATCAGTTGCTTTTACACATTAGTCTTCCTTTCCTCTCTAATGTGTAATAATAATATCGAGGACGAGTCAAGTATATATTTGTCACGTTTTTGTAGACTTAACAAAATAATCGATTGATCATGTATCCCTAGGGGATATTATATTTTTTAGTAATATTTTCTTATGAGGTACGGATTCAATTTTAGTAAAATTTAGGATAATGCACATGGTTAAATTGCTTTTTAGTAATATTTTCTTATGAGGTACGGATTCAATTTATTTCATAATATGTTACATTTCAATTAAGCAGTTGGGGGAAGGATTTTGATTTTCATGTACCACGAGTGTTTCAGAGGGTACATTTCTTCTGCTTGGTTTATGGTGCCAAATTGGTTATGTTCTTTCAGTATGGTATAGGTGTTTGTCTTCAACTACAGTTTCTGATTACAAGACAAGGATGAAGAATTTTACTCCAAAAGTGGCCTCTCCATGAACTCAGTTTTTGCTACCCTCTTCATAGTACTCCAGGTTTGAATCTCTTTGTAGTGTTTGTTGGGTGTATTTTATTTATAATCAAGTCCAATATATGCTGCAGACGAGGCAAATTTACTCATTAACACCTATAATTTATATTCCAAAACATTAAATCATTTAGGACCCATGGGCACTTTTATGATTTTCAGAGTAGAATATGATCTATGTTAAGCCAATTATCGGTAACTTTGGACCTTTCTAACTCCTATATGGGAAGTATTCCCAAATTAATTCAGCGTTGACTTGATTTCTATGGGAGAGTTATAGGTCATTATCAGTTGCTTTTACACATTAGTCTTCCTTTCCTCTCTAATGTGTAATAATAATATCGAGGACAAGTCAAGTATATATTTGTCACGTTTTTGTAGACTTAACAAAATAATTGATTGATCATGTATCCCTAGGGGATATTATATTTTTTTAGTAATATTTTCTTATGAGGTACGGATTCAATTTTAGTAAAATTTAGGATAATGCTCATGGTTAAGTTGCTTTTTAGTAATATTTTCTTATGAGGTACGGATTATTTTATTTATTAATAAGTTACATTTCAATTAAGCAGTTGGGGGAAGGATTTTGATTTTCATGTACCACGAGCGTTTCAGAGGGTACATTTCTTCTGCTTGGTTTATGGTGCCAAATTGGTTATGTTCTTTCAGTATGGTATAGGTGTTTGTCTTCAACTACGGTTTCTGATTACAAGACAAGGATGATGAATTTTACTCCAAAAGTGGCCTCTCCATGAACTCAGTTTTTGCTACCCTCTTCATAGTACTCCAGATTCGAATCTCTTCGTAGTGTTTGTTGGGTGTATTTTATTTCTAATCAAGTCCAATATATGCTGCAGACGAGGCAAATTTACTCATTAACACCTATAATTTATATTCCAAAACATTAAATCATTTAGGACCCATGGGCACTTTTATGATTTTCAGAGTAGAATATGATCTATGTTAAGCCAATTATCGGTAACTTTGGACCTTTTTAACTCCTATATGGGAATCATTCCCAAATTAATTCATCGTTGACTTGATTTCTATGGGAGAGTTATAGTTCATTATCAGTTGCTTTTACAGATTAGTCTTCCTTTCCTCTCTAATGTGTAATAATAATATCGAGGACGAGTCAAGTATATATTTGTCACGTTTTTGTAGACTTAACAAAATAATCGATTGATCATGTATCCCTAGAGGATATTATATTTTTTAGTAATATTTTCTTATGAGGTACGGATTCAATTTTAGTAAAATTTAGGATAATGCACATGGTTAAGTTGCTTTTTAGTAATATTTTCTTATGAGGTACGGATTCAATTTATTTCATAATATGTTACATTTCAGGTTTTACTCCGTTCCTTTTGTAGTTAGTTACAAACTATATATATAACAATTTGCATTATCATTCTGCGATACGATACGAGAATTTGTACCGTACATTCACAAATGTATCTCAATTGTGATATTTGTATATGATTTCAGATATATAAAAAATCTACGTTTATTCGCGTAAGGTAGCTTTAATCCTATGTTAGCAAATGTCAACATTGCATTCCTATAACTAAATATATATGATTTTAATTTATTCATTATTTTTACACCCAATCTGCGGAAGTATATAAAGTCACATTATTCCATAAGAAAGTATATAATTTATTGAATTACGTAACTATATTTTTATAATATATAAAATAATCTAGCCCGTGCATGTGCACGGGTTGAGGACTAGTTACAAACAGATGATCTCGATCTTGTGAGGCAGCTCACGCGATCTAAACATGAGACATAAAGTGGAGAGGAAAATCATCTAGCTACTTCTACGGACTCGTAGTCCAGGGATGAACTACTCATCCATCACTCCGGAGGCGGGCATGGTGGTGTAGACCCCTCCGGTGATGAATTCCCCTCCCGGCAGGGTGCTGGGGAGAGCTCCAGAACCCTCCCAATCTCGGGTTGACGATGATGGCGGCCTCGGGTGTTTCTCCGGAAGAAGTGGTATATTTTTAGGGTTGACGTATCGGGGGGAATAAATAGGCGAAAGGGCGAAGGCGGTGGATGCCCGAGGGGCCCACACCACCCCCAGGTGCGGCCAGGGGGCGCCGCCCTATGGTGTGGCCCCCTCCGGGCCTCTTCAAGACTCCGTGGAACCTTCGGAAATTCTAAGAATTCCGGGCTTCGAATTTTCCAATTTTGAGAATATTTCCAGAACAACTTTTCTGCAACTAAAAACGGCAAAAAACATGGAACTGGCTCTATGGCATCTTTTCAATAGGTTAGTCCTGGGAAATCGATAAAAATGACATAAAGTGTAAGGAAAACATGTAGCATAAGGCATGAAAACAACATGGAACATCAGAAATTATAGATACGTTTATGAC
>JAPCYS010002212.1:0-37583 GCA_028641055.1 Alopecurus myosuroides
AGGTGAGGGGATCGAATCCCCTCCCTCAATAAAAACCCACCTTTTTTCATTTGTTTTGGTCACAGAACTTCTCAGAATCACACATAGGCCCCTGGCAATTATTCTAGCCCCTGTAATAATTTTTCCTAAGTCCCTAGTTACTAAAAAATGGCAGATTGCATCCTAAAATTGTAAATTGCATAAGAAAATCATTTTAACTCCAATTTTAACTTTTTAAATATGTTTTCTGTCCCAAATTAAATGCTCTATCCAAATATAATTTTTTTTTCCTGTTTTGAATATTTTAAATTGGTGAAATATTTGAATTCTTGTTTAATCACTTAATTTTGCAAAATTCATAAATTGAGCATAAAAATTCCAAATTCCACAAATGAAATATGTTTTCCAATCAACTTTTCATGTACTTTCCAAATATAAATTTTGTTTGCTGTTTTGAATAATTTAAATTGCTGAAAACAACTGTTTCTTATTTATTGCATTTAAAATTGCCAAAATAATTGCTCATTTAAAATCCAATTTCAACAAATGAAATATGTTTTCCATGCAAAATTAAACCACCTTTTCAAATATAAAATTTGTTCCATGTTTTGAATAATTAAAATTGGTTAAATGATTTAAACCTTGTTTAAATCATTTAATATTGCTAAATTTATAATTTGATCAAAACAAATTCTTTTGGGACATATAAAATATGTTTTCAAACCATAAAAGCATAACCTTTTCAAATATGAACTTCACTCAATGTTTTGCACAAATAAAAATTCAAATAAGTTCATGTTTGACTTAAATTCATTTAATTCTTGCTTAAACTTGTTTAATTCATAAATAATTTATTTGAAATCCTTTTTCAACAAGTGAAACATGTAATCCACCCAAAATCTTGTTTTCTTTTCAAATATAAACTTTGTTATCTATTTTGAACAATTAAAAGTGGTGAAAACAACAAATGCTTGTGTGACACCTTTAAGGAACCAAAATTTCCTAACTGAATGAATGAATTTCCAAACTTGTTAAACCTTATTTCAATTTGATTCTATTGTTGTTATCTTTCTGTTTTCCTCATCCATGCATCATGCTAATCCACTTTCACATGTTGCTTAGTGGTAAAACAATTATTTCAACCATTTTTTTTTTGAACCAGGAGCGCCCCCGAGGGGGCTAGAAGCCACATGTTAATATCCAGAGGGTGTACAAGGAAATTACAAGGGACCCCAAGAAATACAGAATCATACATAGGTCCCTCGCAGAAGGAAGAAGGACTAAAAAGAAAAACACAAGAACGCAATCGAGTCCTTCTCTTTCCCCTCCGACGAGCCGAAAGGAAAGAATCCGCCTGCCGTCGCCTACCATCGTCGCGGGGACTCTACCACTTGCAACCATGGCGGCTCGCTCCTCAGCAACCGCGGAATCCGTAGAGGGCCTCTCAATGGAGGTTGAAGGATGGCTGGAGCTCACCAGCCGATTTTCATGGCCACACCTGGCCGCATAATTGCTCGAGCAGAGGAAAGCTTCAACACTCCATGACTGCTCGATGAACTCGCTAGAAGCCTCCGCCGCGCTTCTCTCTTCGACCACCACGGCCGCAGACGAGATGCAAAGCTTCGAGTCCCCAGCAAGAAATCGAGCAGCTCGTCGCCATCCCCACGCAGAAACACGCCCACCATCAGAACTCCGATGCCTGCCACGGATCATCAGAGGAGGCGGAAAGAAGATACAGGGGCGACGACGAATCGAAACTTCGGCTTTATGCAAGGAGAAGCTTGATATCGCGCGCCATGGTGCCTTCTTCTCCATCCACTGGAGCTCCACACCTAGCCGCAACAACAAGCAGAGGCAGATCCTACCGGCGAAGATCCACCCTATCCTCCTCCTCGAGCTTATTAGAAGGGGATCCCAAAGTAATCCCTGCAGCATGTGATGGAAAATCCATCTTGCTCCAAGGATTCCGTTGAGAGAGTCGGCAGCACCGCTCGGAGGCGCCGTCGACCAAACACCCCTCGGCATCAAGCCGGAAACCGGTAAAGACCCGACAGCAAAGAAACCTAAACTACTGCTACTCTGTACAGATCCACGAGCATCGCCTCCTTCACATCTTCGGCCAGCCTCGCCGGCGAAGAAGCTCCGGGAGCGGCCCGGGCGACGCGAGCACCGCTCTTCGACTCTCAAAGCGGCAGGGTGGGGAAAGTCTTCTATTTCAACCATAATTCATGGGCTTTTCATATGCAATCCAATTGCATGTGGGTCCATTTAATCATGTTGTTATCTTGTCAACTAGTTTATCTTGTTGCATCAATTAAATGGTCATGCATCATCCCATGTTTGTGCACTATGCCATGTTATTGATTGTTTATCTCTCTGCATTGTTTGTTTGCTTCTTCTCGGATACACGACGACGTTGAGACCGACGATACTTACGACACCCCTTCTAAGGACTTAGCTCAGTACCAGGCTACTGAGTTTGCAGGCAAGTATTCACTCACATGAACCATCGTGTTCCTTTCAACATTGGATACCGATACTTTTACGTTGTCTATTCTTCTAGCCCTATGAATAGTTGCTTCTGTTACGAACCTATCACATGTATCCTTTAAACCTGATACTGCCTCACCTCCATACCTATAACCATTGCTTGTTGCCCGTGTCTTACTAGCATGCTTAGGGTTGTTTTGCTCGAGTCTGTTACCCGTTACTTTCTGTTACTATTTCCATTATGTTCTGGGGGCTCGATGTTTAATCAATCAATCATGCTAATGTTGTTATTAATAATAATTTGATGATAAGGCACCGACAGGAGGCCCAGGGTGGTTTTGAGGCCTGCTAGTGTCGACCCTAATAGGAAAAGGGTCTTGTCTACTGATCCATGATGAGCGCACTAACCGCATGTGGGAAACGGGTATGGGCGCCCCCCCTCAATTTGATTCGATTCGCATCTCGTCCAAATCGCCTCATTTAGTTCGTGTTTTCCATTTGCCGCATGCATGTTTTTGCGAGCCCAGGCCAGGGTGGAACTTTTGTAGTCGGCATATAGGGGGACACGTTCTTAGAGTGCTATGAGGGTCCCCTTTCTTCGGGGCTCGATTAGCCGTGCGCCCAAGGTTCTTTGGGCTTGATGCGAAGAAGAGTTGAGTTGTGTAGAGTGCCCCGCTTGGTGGGAGGCATCCCATCTGGCGGGTTATTCTTGCGTGTACGGCCAAATTGGTGCAACCCTGCAGGGATAAATCTTCTCGAGAAGCCGTGTTTTCCGCGGTTATGGACTACTTGGTGAAAGTACTGGCTAACAAGTACTCAGGACAACTTAAACCTAATGATTAACAACCTTACACCCAATGATTAACAACTTGACTAGTAATAGGTTTATTGACACAATAATCTGAACCATCATTATTTTCAACTGTGTGAGTTATCCTCGGATTGCTTCTTTGGATAAGGGGCGAGATCCAGGATGGGTTTGTTTGGAGTTAGTTATAGTTGGTTCCGATACGCGATCTTATCTCCTTTTTGTTAGCCGGAAGTTGTAGTATGTTCTGTAGTTGGTTAGAGCAGCCAGTTGCAGCATCTTTCATATCCCCTTTCTTCCGTTGAACCCAAAGCATCTGTGCTTGGTGTTGACGGGTTACACTTTGGTGAACTGTGAGTCTTGCTTGCCAGTACGTTTATGTACTGACCCCTTTGGGGCTGTGGTTTTCGCAGACCTACGATTCCGAGGATCTCCATGGTGGCTACTACGTGGAGTATGACGAGGCTGCTGACGAGTAGATAGCGGACCCGGGCCGGATCCGAGACTTCGTGGATGGGCTCCGTCTTTTCGTTTCCGGCCTCTTAGGCCTATTTGTATCTTGTCTGTACTCAGACACTTTGGATGTTTCTGCTGTGATGTAATGATGAATTGTTGGGACATGTGTCCTGTGGATGATTGTGTTCGCTATCTCTGCTCTAATGAGAGCTACTTGCACCTTATTTCAATCTTTTGTGTCGTAGAGATCTGTTGTGATATCACTTGTTCCAATGCCGTTGACGTACCATGTGTGTATGTTTTGAAGTACGTCAATGGAAGTATCTGGATTTCTATGGGATGGTTTGCGCAGACGATGAATAGTAAGATAATGGTTGTCACACGTTTACGTGTTGGCCTGCTCATATTGAGATGCGGGTGCCGGTATGCCCCGTAAGCCATTTATCTACTGTTTAACGGACTGTGAGTATCCCCTAGAAGTCCGGGTGCGACAATTTGCTAGGGTTGGAGTTCTGAAAATTATCTCTACTGATACCGGATTATTCAGTTGCTATCCCCGGAATTTCCGGTGTATAAGGGGCGGAATATCCGTCCCTTGTACCGGAATATTCTGGCCCCTCTGGCCACTTCAAAACGACTAAGTATTTCTCCTACTGCCCGCGCACAGAAGGTGGGGCGGATATTTGCCCGGAATGTTCAGGGGCAAATTTCCGGCCCTCTGGTCCTTAGCAGTTTTTGGAGATTTCTTAGGTGCCCGCGCGCAGAGATGGGGGCGGATTATTGGCCGGAAATTTCCGGCCCCGGATTATTCAAATGTCCGGCTTGGTCCTTAGCAGTTTTTCGGCGCGGTGTTGTTGCCCGCGCACAGAGATGGGGACGGAATATTGGGCGGAAATTTCCGGCCCCGGAATATTCAAATTTCCGCCCCCGGACATTTCAAATATCCGGCCTACAGCACCGGAAATTTCCAGTGCTAACCCAGGAATATTCCGGCCCTGGCGCACTGCAACGGTCAGCAATTGGAGGAGCCTATAAATAGTTGTCTTCTTCCTCTAGATAGCTAGCTCGTCCATTCCTCTCTCTCCTCCATTGTTGAAGAGCTCAAAACTCCCCGATCTCCCTCCTACTCCAACCAAACTCGATGCCCTTCAAGGATCTCATGGAGGAGGACTAGATCTACCTTTCTACCAAGCCAAAAATTGTGTTCCCACACCATACCTCTTGGGATATTGTAATCTCTTGGTTGCCTTGTCATCCAAGGGAAACCCTAGTGCTTGTAGCTTCCACCTTGTAGCAAGAAGCTTAGGATTGTTGAGAGCCTCCATCTCACTTGTGGAGTAGCCTTAACCACTTGTAAAGGTTTGGTCAACGCCTTCAAGTCAACCTCATAGTGTAAACGATAATCTCCCTCACCGGAGAAGCTCAAGGAGAACAAAATGTGCACATCCGTGCTATTGAGGAGCACCTAGGTGGCTCCCCACCTCTCCAACGTAGACGTACTTCTTTTAAGAAGGAACTACGGGAAACATATCCTTGTCTCTGTGTTTTCACTTGTGGTTATCTTGTGCCTTGCATTTACTTCCGTTGCTACTCGTTATTTGTCACATAGGGTGTCTACTTAGTTGCACATCTAGATAACCAAGTTATTATCTTCCCAAAGCCCCCACTAAAATTGAAAAAGGCTTAAAATTTGTAGGTCACCTATTCACCCCCTCTAGTTGACCTTTGTGTACTTTCAGGGGTTTGGAAGGTCCATGGAAGAAAGTCTCACACATCTGAAAGTGATCATTAGACAAGAGGAAGTACGTATTAGAATCGAAGCTATGCAAGAAGTAGTGATTGCCACACAACGGATGCACATAGAGCTATAACTGTATGAAAGCTCTCCAGAGGAACTACTGGGGGTGCATCCAACTTGCTTTCTCACGAAGACCTAGAGCACTTTTGAGGAGGATCATCATTGGAATATACAAGACAAGTTCTATAATTTCAGTTCCCCACATAGTTATGCAAGTCATAAAATGAAAACTCTCACGAAACTGAAGTATTGGTGCTAACTTAGCACAAGTGTGGAATAAATGATAGTAGTGATGCCCCTCTCCCTTTATTATCTCTCTTTTGCCCTCTTTTTTTTGGGATTTATCTCGCTCTTTTTTATAACCTCACTAGTAGGGGAAACACTCTATTTTACAATGAATCACACTTTTAGTACTCATAACTAAAACTGAAATACCTCTGATGTATAAAACTAAATGCTCCTGCCAGTGTAGCAGTATGCAAAGTAACAATGGGACATGTAACAAGTAACATAATGATGATGGAAGTTGTATGGAAATATATCTCGGAATGGCTATGGAAATGCCATCATAGGTAGGTATTGTGGCTGTTTTGAGGAATATATTTTGGGCTTATGTGTAGAAGAACAAAGTACTCCCACGGGTTTTGGACACACTGGCAAAGTTTGCACCAACTCTCAATGTGAGAATGAGCAATGCACAATACCGAAGAGGTTAGCAAATATGGATGGTGGAAATGCTAGAGAACCGCAACTTAAAACTCAAAATTAAAAGATTCCATCTAGAAATTCGATTATACAAGGCATAATGAAGATCACTCCAAGAGGATCTGTGGCAGTAACAACTCATTGTTGCCTACCCCCATTATACTGTCAACTGGTTTTTTGAGTGTGGCACAGTTTCAAGCTTCTATACCAACCATTAATTGTTTTTTACTTTACTAGACCAGCAGGTTTACCATTAAGCATATTAATATCTCAAAACAACAACAAATAAGCAATTGAAACAGTTTAATGACCTACTAGAGCATGTAAGTTTTCCCAACATACCATCTACCACATGCAGCATTTTATATTTCCATCAAACACCAAACAACAAAAACTCTCCAACTAATATAGCAATGGAAAAAGAGAGTATTAACATAACTCTACTAGAACTAACAGTTCTGAATAAGAGATGCATGAAAAACATGAGCTAAAAGGATTTGCAGCACCTAGAAAAAACCCCAAGAATACGAGAGTGGAAGAAAACGAGTATCTGTACCACACACAAAATGCCTGGTTCCAACTATATTAATTGCAACAAGGAAAAAATAAAACAAAACAAAAAAACAAACAGACGCTCTAAGTAAAGTGCATATGATGTGATCGAATAAAAATATAGTTTCGGTAGAAGTGACCTAATAAGTTGTTGATGAAGAAGGGGATGCCTTGGGCACCCCCAAGATTAGACGCCTGCGTCTTCTTAGAATTTCCCGGGATGAACCACAGGGGCATCCCCAAGCTTTGGCTTTGCACTCTTCTTGATCACATTATATCACCCTCTTCTCTTGACCCTTGAAAACTTCCTTCACACTAAACTCAATGATATTCGCATTAGAGGGTTAGTGCACAATAAAAAATTCACATGTTCTCCATGGACACAGGAAATATTAATAATTTTTCAACATTAGCTACAACCGCTCATGTTTTGTTGACCAAATAAATCCACTCGACATAGTAAAAGAGACAATGCAAGTAAAAAAGGCAGACTCTATCAAAAGCAGAACAATCAGTAAATAATTTTTTTTCGGGGTACCTACGTTGCTCGAATCGAAAAACACGAAGCTAGAAAAAGTTTCGGACTTAGTTGAGGAATAAGCACAAAAATTTGTGGGCCATTTTGATCTTTCTGTGATTTATGCAATTTTATACGGTGGACAACAGAAATTTGTTTCCTGCGCAGAAATCCAAATCTAACCTCAACTTTCACTAGAGACTTTACTTTGCACAACAAATGCGAGAAAATAAAGATACAAAGGAGTTGATACAGAAGTAAACAACACCTTGACTCAAATAAAACAGAGAAAAGCAATGCAAAATTAAAACTATGGGTTATCTCCCAAGAAGTGCTTTTCTTTAACGCCTTTCAGCTAGGCCTAATAATTTTGATGATGCTCACATAAGGATAAGAGTTAAAAAATAAAAGAGAGCATCAAGAAGAAAATATAAAACATGTTTATACCTAACACTCTTCCTATGCATAGGAGTATTGTCAGAAAATAAATCAAGAAAGCGCAAAGCTAGCGTAGGAAGGCAAAACAAGTGCAACTTCAAATATTTCAACATAGAGAGAGGAGACTTAATATTGTTGAGATATATGAAACCGTGTCTTCCTCTTTCATAATGACCAGCGGGTCTTAAAAAACCCAGCATATAGAAGCAACACAAGAGAAAGCTCAAAAGTTTCATCATAAAGAGAGGCAATTTAATAACATGAAGGTATCCATAACCATATTTTCCTCTCTCAAAATAATTCCTAGTAGCATCATGAATAGACTCAACAATATAGCTATCACATAAAACATTCTTATCATAATCAAGCATAAAATTATTATCATTACTCTCCACATAGGTAAAATCCTTCTCATTAGTAATAGTGGGAGTATAACTATCACATCCATCATTGCAATCATCATAAATTGGAGGAATAGTATAATCATAATGAACTTTATCCTCAATAGTAGGTGGACTGAAAATATCATATTCATCATTGTAAACATCATATATAGGAGGCATATTGTAATCATAATTAATTTTCTCCGCAATAGTAAGTGGAACTAGAATACCACAATCATTATAATCATCTTATATTGGAGGCAAAGTATCATCAAAGAAAATTTCCTCCTCAAAACTTGGGGGACTAAAAATATCATATTCATCAAAATCAGCTTCCCCAAGTGTCGTGGTGGTGTCACGGCAGACGCCATAGGATGGCTAAAGTTGTGGGGACGATGGACGCTGGAGGCGCTCGGGGAGGGATCACGCAGCGAGTAGCCAAGTGAGTGTGAAGCTAGCACCGCAAACAACAAGATCTACCCAGGTTCAGGGCCCTCGTGTGGAGGTAAAACCCCTACTCCTGCCTTTCTCTCTTTATATTCGGGTCTCACCGAGTAGCCACAGTACAAGTAATGCTTACAGCCGAGTAGCCACTCTCCTCTCTATGTGATGAACTAGGTCAAGAACGTGAACCAGTTCTGGGATCCCTCGCGCAGGAGGAGGCAGGGCACCTTATATACTGGTGCCCAGCCGGATACAGCCAAGATGTCGACATTGTGTGCACACTGTGCACTTCCGGCTTCCCGCTGACACCTTTGGCTTCCAAGTTTGTCTCCGTGTGCAAAGTCGTTCCGCAGAACCGAGAAACTGATCTGTTATCACTGACACTGTCACGGGGTAGCCCCCCTAACCTGCGACGCCCTGCTAACACCCTGGCGCGGATAAGCACGCGCTCTGCAGATGAACAGTGCCGCAGTACGGACCCGGGATACGCGGGATCCTGTGTCAGAACGGCTCCTTTGACTTCTAGCCCGAGTAGGAGACCGCCCTCTCTACTCGGTCCACTTCCTCTACTCGGAGAAGAGTAACTTCCTTGATTCTTCCTCCTGGCCATCAGTGTGTACGGCCGAATAGCGGACGACCGGGTAGCGAGTACCGGGTAGCCGCTACTCTGCCAAATGTCTCTTCTGATCTTGCCCCTTAGCACTTGCCTTTACCCTACTCGGGGGTATCCCCCCGACATTAGTCCCCGAAGCTGGTAGAGTCCTGTGAACTTGTTCACTGGGCTCTGCCAGCTTAAAAACCAACCTTGTCTTTGAATCTTTAGGATGCTGAGTAGAGCCTCCGAGTAGCCCTTAATCCTGTCTTGAGCTTCCTCTTTTCCGAATAGAACCACTTCTCTTCTCTGTCGCCGAGTAAAAGGACTTGGCGAGATTTCCAATCAGAATCTCTGCGTGGCAGAGCGAAATCCGGCTTTTCGTACATCAACTGGGCACGTGTCACGCTACCACACCCCGACGCCTCGGTGCCCGGGATCTGACAGGCCACGCGCCCAGTTTTTACGGCCTGGGCCCACTAGCCCGTTAGGTCCCATCAAGCGCAGTGATTACCCACGATCGCGTCGTGGGATCAATTGCGGCCGTTACGCGCGCGTCCTGCGCTGTGTGCGTTTCTCACCGGCCCGCACACCCCACGCCGCATGATCTCCGTGCGTAACTGATCCCACTACCTCCAATCGTAACGGCAACCCGAGGGGAGGTATAAGTACCCCCTCGGTAACTCCTTCTTCTTCCTGCCCTCATTCTCCCTTCGCCTCTTCGTTTCTCCGCCGCCACCGAGCTCTTCGCCGCCGTGCATCTCACAGCGCCGAAAGGCCGATGGCTCGCGACGATGACGCCCGCGCCGGGTGGGCCGGATCCAACGTCACGGCAGACGAGTGCCGGTGGCTGGTGAACACCCGGCGAGTTCCTCCCGGTGTCTGCTGCCGGCATCCCGAAGGCGAGCTCGTCCCCACTCCGGAGGCGGACGAGCACGTGGTGTTCCTCGCGCACTTCGCGCGGGGATTCGGGCTGCCCGTGTCAGATTTCTTCCGCGGCTTCCTCGACCACTTCGGGATCCAACCGCATCACCTGCCGCCGAACGCAATGGTGATGCTCGCATACCATGCTATGGTGTGCGAGGCGTTCCTGGGCGTGCGCCCTACGCCGATGACCTGTGCGCGCTACTTCTTCTTCAGGAAGCAGAGCAAGGCCAAGCCGGGTAGCGCAGATAGCAGCCGCGGGATGACCGAGACCGGCAGCGCCATGATGGTGCAGCGCAGCGGGACCAGCCATCCGCGCATCAAGGGCCTTGACTCCGTGCGCAAATGGCAGAAGACCTTCTTCTACGTGAAGAACATCCCTGTCAAGGAAGGCGATCCACTGGTGGACCAGATCAATCTCCCCCGGTGGACCAATTCGCCTCCTACCGGGCAGAATTGGGGATTCAAGCCCCCGCTAGACGGCGACATCAAGCAGATCAACGCGCGCCTCGCCAAGCTGAAGGAGAAGGAGCTCAAGGACGACGACCCCATCGCTTGCTGGATCTCCAGGCGAGTGCTCCCGTTGCAACGCCGTGCGCACCTCATGTGCTATATGGGCGGCAACAGAGATTGCACTCGGACGACCATGTTCGAGCTCAGCAACGCGGACGTGGCCGTCTGGGCGCGCTCCATCATGAGCACCGGCCTCACCGACCACTGGCAGTACGGCTTCGTGTCGTACAGCCGCACGAAGCCAATCAAGCGGGTTAGTACTTCTTATTCTGTTTCCTGTGTATTGATTTCGAGTAGATAGCCTTCTTCGCCTGGTATGCTTAGCATCCGCACTCTGTGCCGAGTAGGACACTTAGCCATATCTCTTTAGGCTTCATGTGCTTTATGTTTGAACTACATGCCGAGTAGAACACTTGCTACTATCTGTTAGGCTTCATGTGCTTTGTGTTTGCACGCCTCGTTGAGTAGGACGCTTACTCTGTTATGTTTTGTGCTTGCATCTCGTCCCGGGTAGAATCCCTTACACTGCTCAACTGATTTGTGTTGCTTGCTCATATCTCCAGCGCCGCTGAGAAGCAGGCTGCCCAGCCAGACGCCGAGAAGAAGGCCGCCGAGAAGAGAGCTGCCCAGCCAGACGCCCCCGTCCGCAGGAATCCCTCGCGTGGCGCTGCTCAAGACTCTGTCGTGATGCCGCCTCCTAAACCAACTGCGAAGCCTGCCGCGAAGAGTGGGCAGCTCACCATTGGTGCTTCCGGCAGCGGTGCAGGCGCAGCCGCAGGATCGAGCGTCCAAGACCCGCCTGCTTACCCACCTTACATGCTGCAGATGAGCAAACAATACAGCATCGGTCTGACCAAGACCGAGAAACAGCTCGCTCTTACGAGAGGCAAACAGGCCCAGGCTGTGAATTCCAAGCTGCCGGCCAAGGACAAGGCCCAATCGATCTTCTCGCGCGAGATCCAGGAGACAAAGGTGGAGTCCCAGGGGCTCGAGCAGATAATCGACCGGGTGGGCTTTATCGACGCCAAGTGGAACAGCGCGTTCCTTGGCAACGAGTCCTGGAACGGTCTGGCCTTGGGCAAGCTGGAGCACTGGCGCATCGACTGGAACAAGGCGGACATGGGCTACAATCCCATGACCATCTCGTCCGCCACCAGCACCCTTGCCGCGAAGCTGTTCGTCCACCGCAAGGCTGCAGAGGATCTCGAGCAAACCTATGCGGTAAGTTTTGCTTTGCCTGTTCCGAGTTGCGCTTTTCTTTTCTTCTATTCTTCTTCTTCTTCTTATCCATCACCCAGTCCCCGAGATTCGGGCCGAGTAGGCGGGTACTCAACCGAGTTGCCGTCTTCTCGGGTCAAATCTTCAAAACATTGTCTAACCCCTTTGCTTTCTGTTTCTCAGAATAGCCTTTTGAAGAGAACGAACCTCTACCGGCAGCTGCTCTGGAATCACAGCATTGCAAAAAGGCGCCTTGAAGCCCTAGAAGCTGAACGCAAAAGTGATGCCGTGACCGAGAAGGAGGCCCTGGCTCGTACCCTTCAACTTTCCGAGATGGAGAGTAAGCTTTTAGCTATTCGGTTCATGCGTTTTGTGTTTACGCCCGTTTTTGCTTTCTGCTCTAACTCTTTGTACTCTGTAGGCAAGATCGAGGCGCTGACTGAGGAGCACAAGCACTGTCACGTCTTTGTCGAGAATGCCGAGACCACCATCAAGAAGTTGGAAGGTGAGTTGTCGCCTTCTCGGCTTGTTCTCCTCCCTCTTCTCTGCTATTTGCTGACCATACCCTTCTCCTCCGCAGAAGATTATAAGAAATTTCGTGAAGAGCATCTCGACTGCGTGAAGCCTGTCGAGTTGCAGCAGCAATTGGAGAGCCAAGCCGTCGAGCTCAAGAGCCAACACACCACCGAGCTGGAGCTGCTGCAGGTCCAGTTAAGGGCTGCCCTTCAGGACGTCATAGACATATCCGCCGAGAAGGACAAGCTGGAGGCAGCCGCCAAGGCTAAGCAAAGGGCCCTTGAGATGGAGTGCGAGACGCTGAAGAAAAGCAACTCGGATCTCATGCTCCAGCTGGCCCAGTTCCGGAGGGTCGAGGAGCGGCACGCTGCTGATGAGGAGTCATGGAAGAGGAAGCTTCAGTCGCTACTCTGCGACCTGAACAGTAAGTTCTCGTATCTTTGTGCCTTCTCTGTTTCCTTCTTCTTCTTTGTTGACCGATTTGCACCTCTTTGCTGCTTTCTTTTCTAATCTTTTTCGATAGCATTTTCAGAAATCTTCCCCGATCTCTGCTCAGCCTGCAAACCTGCCCTGTCAAAGGCCCAAGATGCTCGAGTAGAGAAGGGGCTACCCATGGATACCAAGGCTTCAATCGAGGACAGCTTTACGAACATGCAGGGTCAGCTTCAGCGCCTTAAGGGCTTGGGCACGGACTTAACGTCTGTTGCCTTCAAACTCCATGAATTGTTCTGGCCCCAAGACCCCGTGCCCTCAACTATCCGCGCGCTTGCCGAGAAGCTGAACGGTGTTAAAGCCGAGCTGAAGAAGTGGCGAGCATCCGGAGCTCGGGCAGGCGCGGACATGCTGCTCCTCTTCATCTGCAGCTGGTATGAGAACCTCAATCTCAATACCATCCTCGAGATGCGCCGCGATTCCAAGTGGGAGAAGGATCCCGAGTGCGTGGCTCGCCGCCAGGCAGTCGCGTGGGAGATCGCCTCCTACGCGGATACCACGCGCTACATTGAAGGCCTCACCGAGCCCGACACGGATGTGGAAGGCGAGGGCGACAACGAGGATGAAGATGATGACGAGGAGGCCACTGGGTCAGACGGGCTGAGCTTCTTCGACAGCACCGATGACAAGTCCGGGAAGGGGAAGGGCGCGGTCGTCGCGGATAGCGACGAGGAGGCCGAAAGCGAGAAGATGACCATCGACACCGCGACCCTTGAGTTCGGCACTTCGTCAGGCGCGACCCTTGACGACACGGCGCTACTCCGCGCCCAATCTGCTGCCTCCACTTCGGCGACGGACCTCATCTCGGTGGCCACAGCCACCTCTGATCGGGCTGCCACCAATCCAGAAACGGATGCCACGAAGACCGATGTCGCCAACTCGGAAGCTGACGCTGCCAAGGCCACCTCCGAAGCTGATGCCGCCAAGGCCAACGCCGAAAATGCTGCTACCTCCACCTGATTATGTCCTGCAACACTTATGCTCGAGACTTTTATCAAATCCCCGGAATGCCGGGTGCAGATGTACTGAACAATTTATCTTCCTGTTGCTACTCAGGTTTTATCCCATTTGAAGTTTTATACTTAGTAAATTGAGCAGCTTTGGCTTGATGCCGGGTTGCGTTATCATGCGAGTCCCCGAGTTGCATTTTTCATCCACCCTTCCTTTTTATCTCAGCTCTTACCTGCAACTTGTTGCTTTTTTGGTATTCGAGTCACAAGAGTTCAAAGTTGAGGTTTCAAATACTTAGCCACTTGGAAACAGTCATAGTAACGCTACCCACCACATAGCCGAAAAAGATAACAACAGACAGTAAAAACACTCTATTTGGTTGTAACATCCCTGTTTTGCTTCAATAAGGTTGTGGTGTTGAGTTCATGGCATGGCATGCATGAAATATTTGAACTAAGTTTTACAATGAATTTAAATTAAAACTTGCTCAAAAACCACTGAAAGTGATCACCCAAAATTTGTTATAAAAACATTTTCAAATTTGAAAAGCAAAGACATGGTGAGGTGGAAAATTTTGTAAGATTTTCAAATATCATTTTTGCAAATTTTTCTGTTTCCAAAAATGCCCTCAAATTAGTGGTTTTTGTTCTGCTTTTATTTGGAAAAGGACCTCTTTCTAATTTTCTCGAGAAGGCAGGGGGTTATGGGGAATTTTCCCTTTGTCTTCTTCCTCTCAGACGGAAGCAGCTCCGTGGAGCTCTCGTGGTCGCCCGATCCCCGCCGCAATCAGCGCCGCCGCACCGCTGTCCTCCTCTATGACAAGAGTACCACGGCATCTCTCCCCACCTCTCACCCCCTCACTTCCTTCCCCTCTCTCTCTGTATGTCCCAGCGCGGCCGAAACCCTAGCTGAAGGCCGCCGTCGTTCTCCGGCGATTGCCGTCGCTGTGGACCGCCTCGAGGCCCGCCGTTTGCCCATGGAGCTCCGCCTAGTCCCCATCTACCTCTCCTCCGAGTCCTGCTTGCCGGGACGCCGTGGAACGCGCGAATCGAGCCGCCCACCTCCGCAACGGCCGTCGTCGTTCTTCACTCGCCGGAGATGATTCCGGCCTCCACTCGCCACCCCGACCACCTTGCTAGCTCCACCACGTCATGGTGAGCTCCCTGGCGCCCTCCGCTCTCTCCCTAACCCTCTGTACCTCCCGCTCGTCGAACATCCGTGGCCGCCGCCGCGGTTCCTCGTCGCCGGCGAGCTCCCCGGCGACCATATGGTCAATCGGCGCCACCCCTCAACTCCCCTTGACCTCCTCTTCCTTGCTGTGCGGTTTAATTTTCGAATTGCACACGAATTCGTTGAATTCGAGTTCAATTGTGAAGATCCAGTAGCGGTGACGTCATCATCGCGTCACCATGATGTCATATCCCTCTGTTTATATAATTCCAGAAAATGGTCAATTTTAATAATTTAATAACTGTTGATTTATAATTCAGAAAAATAAAAGTAAGGTATAGAAATGATCAGAAAAATGTACTCTATCTGAATATACCATTTTCAACCATGTTTGAGAAAGTTGATTTTTCATCATTATTTGAATTTGGTTAATTCATTTTAAAAATATAAAAATAAGTTTTTAATCACTAAAATTAGAAAATTAAAAGTTATATGCCAAAATGCTCAAAATGTCAAGTGCAACCTGTTTATGATGTTTTTAAACCCATTTGAGCAACTAAAATTGTACTCACTTTCATAATCGCCCGAAACCCCCTCCGGGGTCTATTTCGGGGCTAATTTCAACTTAATCGCATAATTTCCATATGAACCCTAGCAACCCAAAGAACATGTTTCGTTCTCGTACAAATGCATTCGGTTCCAATGTATCTTGAGTCAATAGATAGAGTTATCCTATTTATTTGCATAACCCAGATATCATGATTCAATGCTCCTAGCAGACATAGGATTTGTTTGTGTATATCGCCAGAGCCTCAAATATGCCATGCTTAGTCATACATGCATGTTGGTCTCTGCTCCATCCGGTTGATGAATCAGAGTTGCGAATGAATCTAGTATGGTAGGATGTTGTGGAAATTTAAGAGAATTTGATTAACATGATTTAAAGGTGTGGATGACGAGACCACAGAGGGTCTGTGGTGGTTGTCTCGTTCATGCCCCTAGGAGCGAGTTCTCGTCTTCGAGCCAAGACTGAGCGTGCATCCACACGAGGGATTGGATTCCCCTCGGTCTCAACTTGCCTAGTTTGTTCCATGAGTTGCCTAGTTCGGGCTTTCCATTTGGATTTGCGGGGATATCAAAACGTTTTCAAAACTAGGACGTGGCGATGTATCGGCGCTCTGCGGGTAGGTAACCGTCGAGCATTGCGCACAACGATAGAGACCCGGCAGGAGATGGCCACTCCCTATTGGCGGTCCATCTCTACTCGGAGCGACTCATGGAATAGGCGAAGTAAGGGAAATGTCGTGGTCAACCTCCATCTGCCGGCACTACCCGGAATAGTGCTAATCTAGTGGCATTAAGAGTTGGTTGGTATGTGTGGTTAAAGTTGTACACCCCTGCAGGGTTAAATCTTTTCGAAAAGTCGTGTCCGCGGTTAAGGACGACTTGGTGACGGATTCTGTGATCATAGATAACTTGAACGGAATGACTAAAACTTGTTGATAATGAATGAAGGATGCCTCCTCGGAGATGCCGAGAGGGGTTACCTTGTATCAGGAGTTACCAGAATAACTTGAGGTGGTGATCTTTGAAGCACGAGGTGCTGAAATGTTTTGGTGGATTAAAAAGATGATGATCTCAGTAGTTGAGTAGCTTTCTTATCTGTTTTCAAAATACTCCATGAGACGTGCTATTCCTCCCTCAACTTGGAAAACAAAGATGGATTTACGCAAAACAACCTTCATAACTCTTTCTAAAAGAAGCAGATATATAATAGGTTAACTAAGTCTTGTTGAGTACCTCCCGTACTCATGTTTGCTTCAACTTGGTTCAGGTGGAGTTCCTCAGTTCGGTGGTGTTTCGCCGTGGACATCGACAAGTAGTTTGGGGTTCCCAGGTAGCAGCCTGGAATCTATGGGCTGGGACGTCGCCTTATGTTGCAACCTCTTAGGCCTTTTTGGTTCTTGTTGATTAGCAACATAATTTTCCTTCCGTTGTCTGATGTAATGTTGGGTCATGTGACCTCTGCTTGTAAGCTATACTCTAGTAACACCAGTTTAATACAACTTCAATATCTAGAGTGTTGCTTTGATCGGTTGTTGGTTTCGAGCTCATTGTTATACAGTTTTGGCTATGCCTGCATAGTTGTCGCAGTCGAGGGGTTGTGGAGCCGATGATCCTGTCCGAGCCCGCCTGTCGATGTGATCGGCCTGGGGCGAGGTAACCCCAGTAACCTCGATTGTTGTTGCACTTTCTGGACACATAGCATCTCTGTATAACTTTGGTCCCGTTCCTTCAGTCTCATCCGACTCGTGGACGCTTGGGTATGCATAGTTGGTTATGACTAGCATGGATGCAAGGAGTAGTAGACCGGGGATCCGGACTACGTGCCGATGAATCCGGTCTGCCTGTCGTTGTTTGTTGCGGCCGGGGCTGGTAACCCTGAAGCCCTTGTGAGTCCATGGCTAGGAGCACATAACAGTATGTATATCTCTGGGTCCGGGGTCTGACAAAAGTTGGTATCAGAGCAGGACTGCCTGTAGGAAAACCTTATTGCTTGGTCGATGTCGAGTCTAGAGTTTGTGAAAACTACTTTGAAACTCCAAAAAGGATTGTGAAAAACCTTCTTAGGATTCTTTTTACTCCTTATCTGGTATCGCTCTAATTCTGGGTCTCCTTACCTGTTTTGATTCGAAAAGGTTCCAGTTATTCAAAACTTAGGTGCCTTCGTTGGCAAGGACGTTGTTATCCAAGTTGACCTAGTTATGAGTTTCTAGAGTCGTGTGTGTTCCATACTCCGTTATCTCTCGTTTCAAATGGGATATTTTCTTTCCCTCCTAATACCTTAGAGCTGTGTGGATTCCACATACTCCTGTTCTAAAATCTCAAAATCCTGAACCTCGAGATCTGCTTTCCATCTCGAATGTATCCGTTATCTTCTGCTCAAACTCTTCCGGAGTTATGTTGTCTTTTGAAAGATACTTCGTGATTGCTATTCATAGTGTCCTTTAAGACACTAAGGGAGTAGTTACTCCTTTCTTTTGGTTTTTAATCCTTGGACTTGAGCCGAAGGTCCCGGAATGTGCTGAATGGTGGTGGGTTGAATCATGTGGTTTTATAACCATGTGATGCTCACTCTATCAGTACAGGATGCTGACCTTTAACCCATGTTCTGTTTCTTTGGATCCTGAGGAATATCTTCTACCTCAGGATGGCTAGGTAGTTTCAACTCTAATAGCCGTAGGTTTTCCCTTGTAATCAAGAAGGGATCACAACAAGAGTGATCATCCTGAATTCCACATCTTCGTTCTTATTTCAGTTATACCAACTCTTTTGCATGGGTTTTACAAATGAGTATCACCCTGTGCATTCCACATGATCTCTGGATTCTCCGGAGCATGTTCCTACCTTCCAGTTGCACTCAAATATCCATCTGTTGCTTTGAAACCAAGTTGCATATGTGTGTTGGATTCTTCCAATACATTTGCTCTTGTTTTCCGTCAAAATATTCCACCTTGGAATGTCAGAAGAAACAAACTCCAGCACCTCGTCCATCTCTAGGATCAGGTCAAAGTTTTGTAATTCACAGATTAAAGAAGTTTAATTAGCTTCCATTCTGTTCTACCTCAGGGTATCACTCTCCTTTATATCAAGAGGTTGTGTTGAGTTTCATGGCCTCATCGATGAAGTGATGCTCCTACACGTCATCACTCACCCTTCCTTCAAGCTTGAACGCTTGAGAGTGGTCGGTGTGTGTGCATTGATGTGTGTACCAGGTACTCCTAGCAATTCTTAATGCTTCGAAAAACCTAAGAAACATCTGTATCCTTCTTAGCACTATTGGTTACCCGATCTCTAATTGGAATTGACCGTGGTACCAAATACATTCATTCCGGTGCACATCCTCGGTCAGAGAGAGTTAGGTTCATGCCAAAGCTCTCCAGACCATATCGATTGCTTTGAAAAGCAAGTTTCCTTTTCGAACTCCAAGACATATCGGTAGGTTGTGATATTCTGGTTGTCTTTCTAGAAGTATCACCAGGTGGTTACCTGACCGTGATGTCTAAACGAGGGGTAGTTTGAATCCCTCTTTTCTCCAAGAAACTATGATGGATACCCTGAACTAGTTGGTTGAGATTAAACAACAACTTGGAGAGTTGAAAGGCAAAAGCTCCGCCTAACTTGATCCGTTGATAAGGGATATCTAGTTTTTCTCGTGTTGAAGCGGGATAGTACCTCCTTTGCGGAAATGCTATCAATCTACCTCTTGGTTTGAGCTGGGCTATCGTCAAATCAAGATCAGATCCAAGGTCTACCTTCACGGTGTTTTCACTCATGGTTCTTTGCCGAGTACACCTTCATGTCCTGTAGTCTGGTCAATATTTTGCCATGTTCATGTATCATCTAAATCCCTCTTCTTGGGGTGTATTGATAAGTGTGTTGTTGAGCCCATCAACGACATTCTTATATCTCCGAATTGCAAGAGGTTCATTTTGAAAACTGGGCACTAATGTTGGAAACCTTCAAGAACCAAATTTGTGGCGTCACGAAGTTTGTGTTCTGGATGTTCGAAGTAACCTACTCCGGTTCATGTGCTTATGGTGAAAGTTGTCGCCATGGGTCCGAGTATAGTTCCTTGTTCCTTCGGGAATAATCCCAAGTTGGTCATGCATGTGTGGCGTATTCTTGAGATGGTAGGTTGGTACCTCCATTCATTTGAAGAAGTTGCATCCACACTAAGCCACCGACTGATCGTCCTTGAAAGAGAAGAAGTTTAAGAACTTCGTTATCTTTGTTATCATCTTTCCAACAAGGACTCTGATGTGCTCCTCCATAAGTAGACCATGTAGGTGCAACCGTCTTTCGCAAGTTGCTAATACATGAGTTCTACAATCTCACTTATCCTCTTGAGTGTGTCATCATAGTCCATATCTTGAGAATCCAACAAGTGTATCTCGTTGGTAACCGGTGTAACCTCTATGATCAGATGTGCTGATTCTGAATCGTCCTCTCACTAACCAGAGTTGAATCTCAAGCAGCAACGATGTTTGGTGTTCCCTCAGGAGTATTGAGTTAGGTCCATTTGAAAATCCGGCATGGTTGATGTTGTGGTTGACACAATTAGCCGGAAGGCCTAACGTCATATCTCATTGAAACCGTAAGAACAACCACTCTCCGTGAGAATTCTTGTGTAGCTTATTCTAACAAGTTTTTCACACCGTTCTTCCAAACCGTAGTTTTACTTTCACTTTATGATCTATAGAAGGCTTGTCGTGAGCCTGCTGTCGGTATCTAAAACATCAAGGAGAACTTGGAAGTTGATTTGTCCAATGTCTCTCTATCCACCCTCCAAACCTTTGTTCTAGTGGAAACAAGTTCATCGTGAGAACATCTCTTGGTGTTTTGTAATCGCTATTGATCAGTTCCCTTTTCAAGTTGTTTATACTTGAATTTCTGTTCATCTCACACATTGTGTGAATTTGTCAGTCACTTCAACCGTGGGATCTTAAACTATGTGGTAGATGTATTGCTACGTCCAACCCAAAATAGGAAAGAGATTCCCTATTCCTTCTGGTGTTTCAATCCTCGTTGGTTATCCATTCTTATGGTGTGACCAAGAATACCTCCTTCATTACGGTGTTCCAACATCCTTTGGTTACTCATCTTCTGTTGTGAAGTAACCTCATGATCTTCGACAAAGTTTTTGAAGAAAGCTGTTATGGAATGGTTGAAAGCCCCATTATCTCCCTTGTCCACTCCGAAGAGTGAACATGATTCTGTATCAAAAATTTCTCTGACGCACGGACTACAGTGGTTTCTCGTGTTTTCCCTCGTCTGTGGATATTATGTTTTGGTATTCAAGACCATTCTCTCCATCTTGGTATTCTGTTTGAAGAAAACTCGATGTCAAAAGTTGTTCAACCTTTCTTTTCCAAAAGGATTTAAAGTTTTGTGCAAAAGCTCATATTCTAAATCCTTTCAAGACCAATCGTCCGCAACCTTGAAACCTTCTTTTGTTCCCTCCGTCACCTTGATGTGTTTCATGCCTGATAACTCAATAGTTCTTTATGAACATCCTGCCATGAGTTACCCATGGGATACTCGATCTTCGTGAAGATCAATTCCGAAGAGTTTCCCGCTCACCTAAGGTGTAGCCAAGCAACACTCGATGCTACGGATCAACCTCCTCGAGAAAGGAACCGTAAGGTTCAAGAAGATCGTTCAAAACCGGTGTTCCTTCTTTCTTCTCCTTCGGGGATCTCGGGACGAGATTCTTGTAAGGGGGTAGATTTGTAACATCCCTGTTTTGCTTCAATAAGGTTGTGGTGCTGAGTTCATGGCATGGCATGCATGAAATATTTGAACTAAGTTTTACATTGAATTTAAATTAAAACTTGCTCAAAAACCACTGAAAGTGATCACCCAAAATTTATTATAAAAACATTTTCAAATTTGAAAAGCAAAGACATGGTGAGGTGGAAAATTTTGTAAGATTTTCAAATATCATTTTTGCAAATTTTTCTGTTTCCAAAAATGCCCTCAAATCAGTGGTTTTTGTTCTGCTTTTATTTGGAAAAGGACCTCTTTCTAATTTTCTCGAGAAGGCAGGGGGTTATGGGGAATTTTCCCTTTGTCTTCTTCCTCTCAGACGGAAGCAGCTCCGTGGAGCTCTCGTGGTCGCCCGATCCCCGCC
This sequence comes from Alopecurus myosuroides, assembly GCA_028641055.1. NCBI lineage: Eukaryota > Viridiplantae > Streptophyta > Magnoliopsida > Poales > Poaceae > Alopecurus > Alopecurus myosuroides. Next base: position 21,641 of record JAPCYS010002212.1, read on the forward strand.
GTGATCAGCGCCACCGCGCCGCTGTCCTCCTCTATGACAAGAGTACCAAGGCATCTCTCCCCACCTCTCACCCCCTCACTTCCTTCCTCTCTCTCTCTCTGTATGTCCCAGTGCGGCCGAAACCCTAGCTGAAGGCCGCCGCCGTTCTCCGGCGATTGCCGTCGCTGTGGACCGCCTCGAGGCCCGCCGTTTGCCCATGGAGCTCCGCCTAGTCCCCATCTACCTCTCCTCCGAGTCCTGCTTGCCGGGACACTGTGGAACGCGCGAATCGAGCCGCCCACCTCCGCAACGGCCGTCGTCGTTCTTCACTCGCCGGAGACGATTTCGGCCTCCACTCGCCACCCCGACCACCTTGCTAGCTCCGCCACGTCATGGTGAGCTCCCTGGCGCCCTCCGCTCTCTCCCTAACCCTCTGTACCTCCCGCTCGTCGAACATCCGTGGCCGCCGCCGCGGTTCCTCGTCGCCGGCGAGCTCCCCGGCGACCATATGGTCAATCGGCGCCACCCCTCAACTCCCCTTGACCTCCTCTTCCTTGCTGTGCGGTTTAATTTTCGAATTGCACACGAATTTGTCGAATTCGAGTTCAATTGTGAAGATCCAGTAGCGCTGACGTCATCATCGCGTCACCATGATGTCATATCCCTCTGTTTATATAATTCCAAAAAATGGTCAATTTTAATAATTTAATAACTGTTGATTTATAATTCAGAAAAATAAAAGTAAAGTATAGAAATGATCAGAAAAATGTACTCTATCTGAATATACCATTTTCAACCATGTTTGAGAAAGTTGATTTTTCATCATTATTTGAATTTGGTTAATTCATTTTAAAAATAGAAAAATAAGTTTTTAATCACTAAAATTAGAAAATTAAAAGTTATATGCCAAAATGCTCAAAATGTCAAGTGCAACCTGTTTATGATGTTTTTAAACCCATTTGAGCAACTAAAATTGTACTCACTTTCATAATCGCCCGAAACCCCCTCCGGGGTCTATTTCGGGGCTAATTTCAACTTAATCGCATAATTTCCATATGAACCCTAGCAACCCAAAGAACATGTTTAGGGCTTCTTTAAGTGCATTAACTTGCTCATGCATACATATTGCGCATTGCATCGTTGCCATGTGTTGATTGTTGTTCTTCTTGTTTCGGTGTTTTTCCCCCTCGGTAGAACGTGACTCCGAAGAGAAGGCCAACAATTCCAATGGAGAATACTTGGTCTAAACAACCAAGTCAAGCACTTATTCCTGAAGACTTTCTCTGGTTTTCTTGAAGCAAGGCAAGCATAACCTCTTATCTGCCCATATATGTTTTCGAAAGACTTTTCGTTCTCGTACAAATGCATTCGGTTCCAATGTATCTTGAGTCAATAGATAGAGTTATCCTATTTATTTGCATAACCCAGATATCATGATTCAATGCTCCTAGCAGACATAGGATTTGTTTGTGTATATCGCCAGAGCCTCAAATATGCCATGCTTAGTCATACATGCCTGTTGGTCTCTGCTCCATCCGGTTGATGAATCAGAGTTGCGAATGAATCTAGTATGGTAGGATGTTGTGGAAATTTAAGAGAATTTGATTAACATGATTTAAAGGTGTGGATGACGAGACCACAGAGGGTCTGTGGTGGTTGTCTCGTTCATGCCCCTAGGAGCGATTTCCCGTCTTCGAGCCAAGACTGAGCGTGCATCCACACGAGGGATTGGATTCCCCTCGGTCTCAACTTTCCTAGTTTGTTCCATGAGTTGCCTAGTTCGGGCTTTCCATTTGGATTTGCGGGGATATCAAAACGTTTTCAAAACTAGGACGTGGCGATGTATCGGCGCTCTGCGGGTAGGTAACCGTCGAGCATTGCGCACAACGATAGAGACCCGGCAGGAGATGACCACTCCCTATTGGCGGTCCATCTCTACTCGGAGCGACTCATGGAATAGGCGAAGTAAGGGAAAGGTCGTGGTCAACCTCCATCTGCCGACACTTCCCGGAATAGTGCTAATCTAGTGGCATTAAGAGTTGGTTGGTACGTGTGGTTAAAGTTGTACACCCCTGCAGGGTTAAATCTTTTCGAAAAGCCGTGTCCGCGGTTAAGGACGACTTGGTGACGGATTCTGTGATCATAGAAAACTTGAACGGAATGACTAAAACTTGTTGATAACGAATGAAGGATGCCTCCTCGGAGATGCCGAGAGGGGTTACCTTGTATCAGGAGTTGCCGGAACAACTTGAGGTGGTGATCTTTGAAGCACGAGGTGCTGAAATGTTTTGGTGGATTAAAAAGATGATGATCTCAGTAGTTGAGTAGCTTTCTTATCTGTTTTCAAAATACTCCATGAGACGTGCTATTCCTCCCTCAACTTGGAAAACAAAGATGGCTTTACGCAAAACAACCTTCATAACTCTTTCTAAAAGAAGCAGATATATAATAGGTTAACTAAGTCTTGTTGAGTACCTCCCGTACTCATTTTTGCTTCAACTTGGTTCAGGTGGAGTTCCTCAGTTCGGTGGTGTTTCGCCGTGGACATCGACAAGTAGTTTGGGGTTCCCAGGTAGCAGCCTGGAATCTATGGGCTGGGACGTCGCCTTATGTTGCGGCCTCTTAGGCCTTTTTGGTTCTTGTTGATTAGCAACATAATTTGCCTTCCGTTGTCTGATGTAATGTTGGGTCATGTGACCTCTGCTTGTAAGCTATACTCTAGTAACACCAGTTTAATACAACTTCAATATCTAGAGTGTTGCTTTGATCGGTTGTTGGTTTCGAGCTCATTGTTATACAGTTTTGGCTATGCCTGCATAGTTGTCGCAGTCGAGGGGTTGTGGAGCCGATGATCCATGTCCGAGCCCGCCTGTCGATGTGATCGGCCTGGGGCGAGGTAACCCCAGTAACCCTCGATTGTTGTTGCACTTTCTGGACACATAGCATCTCTGTATAACTTTGGTCCCGTTCCTTCAGTCTCATCCGACTCGTGGACGCTTGGGTATGCATAGTTGGTTATGACTAGCATGGATACAAGGAGTAGTAGACCGGGGATCCGGACTACGTGCCGATGAATCCGGTCTGCCTGTCGTTGTTTGTTGCGGCCGGGGCTGGTAACCCTGAAGCCCTTGTGAGTCCATGGCTAGGAGCACATAACAGTATGTATATCTCTGGGTCCGGGGTCTGACATTGCCACACGCGTCCTTCCCTTTGCAATTTTTCATGTGTTCATTGACTCTTTGGCTTGTTCTCTGGCTTGCCATGAAGCCAGTTTGCGGACAGCAGCAGAGTCGCAGAGTGTCCGGTGAGTATAAACACACTACTTTGTATGCTTTTGAAATTCTAAGCGTAGCAACCGAGTAGGCAAAGATACAACAGAATAGAAACACTTAGAGCAATTTTGGACGAGGGCAGTCCCCGAGTTCGATTTCAGATTGCAGAGTAGGAGTTTAACTCGGATAAGAGGGTACATACACACTTTTGCTCATGAATGAAAGCGACGAAGTAGAGCTACATTCCAGGGGCGTTTGGACTCCTCCCCAGCTTTATCCGGCCTGTTCTTCTGTGATGGTTGTGCATCTACAAGGTAGTACGCATCATTGTGTAGAGCCTTGCTCACAATGAACGGCCCTTCCCACGGAGGGGATAGCTTGTGCATCCCGGCTGTGCGCTGCACGAGCCTAAGGACCATGTCTCCTTCTCGGAAAACCCTTGGGTTTACTTTTCGGCTGTGATAACGCCTCAGGTTTTGCTGGTAAATAGCTGAACGTGACAGAGTAAGCTCTCTTGCTTCTTCTAGCAGGTCAACGTCATCTTCTCGAGCTTCTCTCGCCTCCGCCTCAGTGTAGAGGGTTACTCGGGGGAGTCATGCTCTAAGTCGATTGGCAACACGGCCTCAGCCCCGTAAACCAAGAAGAATGGTGTGTAGCCGGTTGACCGGTTAGGGGTAGTCCTTAGACTCCACAACACCGCTAGCAACTCGTCTAGCCAACACCCTGGTGTTTTCAGCAGCGGATCAATCAGCCTTGGCTTTATGCCTGCAAGCACCATGCCATTTGCTCTTTCCACCTGCCCATTGGATGCGGGGTGCACGACAGACGCGACATCTAGTCGGATGTGCTTATCTCTGCAGAATCTCACCATGGCTCCCTCAGCAAAGTTAGTGCCGTTATCTGTGATGATGCTGTGCGGGTAGCCGTATCTCAGGATCACATCCTTCAGGAAACTCACAGCGGTGGCTCCATCGCACTTCCGAATAGGCTTCACTTCAATCCACTTGGTGAATTTATCAACCATGACCAGAATGTGTGTCATGTTGCCTCTAGCCGGTTTGAAGGGACCAACCATATCCAGACACCAAACAGCAAATGGCCAAGTGATGGGAATTTTTTTCAACTCGGAAGCTGGCATGTGGATCTTACTTGCGAATCTCTGGCAGCCGTTGCACTTTCTCACGATATCTCCAGCTTGCTTCAAAGAAGTGAGCCAGAAGAAGCCATGCCGAAAAGCCTTCTTGACTAGAGCCCGAGAATAGGCGTGATGCACGCATTCCCCTTGGTGTATTTCCAGCAGAATCTCTTCTCCTTCTTTCGGTTCCACACAGCGCTGCAACACGCCAGTGGCACTTCTCTTGTGCAACACTTCTCTAAAGATGGTGTAGCCCTTGGATCTTCTCTGAATCTGCCTTGCGGTAACCTCGTCATCTGGCAGGGTGCCGTCCTTTAGAAAGGATAATATGGGCATGGCCCAACTCGGCGTCTCCCGTGCGGGAAACACTGGTTCGTTCACTTCCATTGGGACAGCCACTGTTGCGTCTTTTCCTGGGTTGGGGTTGACTCTCTGCAGCCCCGAACGGTTTGCCAGGACTTCTTCAAGGAATGCGACAGTCCCCGAGCTGAGAGGGGAAGTCCCCGAGTAAGGAGGAGCAGTCCCCGAGTAAGGAGGAGCAGTCCCCGAGTAGAAAGGGGCAGTCCCCGAGTAGGGAGGAGCAGTCCCCGGGTTGCAGGCGTCAGTCCCCGGGATGGAGACTGCAGTCCCCGGGTCCTCTCTTGCACCTTCCCAGTCAATCTCCATTGGCACTGCTTCTTCATCAGGCAGGGAAGGAACGAAGATGGACTCCGAGTTGGGGGATGGCTTGATGGATGGCTTTCTCAAATGTTCCAAGGCAATCCCAGCCGAGATGTACTGCCGAGAAGACCCCAACTTGGACAGCTCATCAGCTGCTTCATTCTCTGCTCGGTGGATGTGCTGGAACTCACAGCCTTCAAAGAATCCTGTCATGGTTTGTACCAGGAAGCGGTATGACGCCATGTTGGCATCCAGAGCATCCCAAGTGCCAGAAACCTGCTGCACGACTAGATCCGAGTCTCCATAGCATATGATACGCTGCACACCCACTTCCTTTGCTACCTTCAAACCGTGTACCACGGCTTCGTACTCTGCAACATTGTTGGATGCCTTGAAGTGAATTTGCAGCACATACTTGAGTTGATCTCGCTTGGGTGACGTAAGCACCACGCCAGCACCAAGGCCCTCCTTCATCTTGGAGCCATCAAAGTGCATCTTCCAGTAGTTGGATACCGGAGTAGGAGGCTCATACTGCACCTCAGCCCAATCCACCAGAAATTCTGCCAGGATCTGAGACTTGATGGCTTCTCTTCTCGCATACGCGGGAGCCTACGCGGCCAGCTCGATTGCCCACTTGGCTACTCTGCCACTCGCTTCCTTGTTTCCCATGATATCCGAGATGGGAGTTGAGCTCACCACTGTGATGGGGTGTTCCTGGAAATAGTGCTTCAGCTTCTTGGCGCCCAGGTACACACCGTAAGTCATCTTCTGGTAGTGAGGGTAGTTCTGTTTGGAGCTGGACAGCACCTCACTGAGATAGTATACAGGCCGTTGCACACTCTTGCCTTCCTCTTCTCGTTCCACCACAATCACCACGCTGACTACCCGGTTAGTAGCAGCGATGTACAGCAGCATTGGCTCCTTGGGTAGCGGACTAGCCAAGATGGGAGCGCTACCCAGCATTGCCTTTAGCTCTTTGAATGCGACATCCGCTTGCGATGTCCAGACGAACTTGTCGCTTTTCTTCATCAACTGATACAAAGGCAGAGCCTTCTCGCCCATTCTGCCCAAGAAGCGGCTCAGAGATGCCAAGCAACCAGTGAATTTTTGCACATCCTTCAGGGATCTCGGCAAAGACATGCTTTCAATAGCTTTTATCTTTGAAGGATTGGCCTCAATGCCCCGACTAGATACCAAGAAGCCGAGTAGCTTGCCAGCCGGGACGCCAAAGGTGCATTTACTCGGGTTCAGCTTCATCTTATACTTGCGCAAGTTAGCGAAAGTTTCCTCGAGGTCACTAAGCAGAGTATGTGTTTTATTCGTTTTGATGACAATGTCATCTACGTACACCTGCACATTTTTGCCGAGTTGATCGTGCAAGCATTTCTGCATGCATCTCTGATAAGTGGCACCCGCGTTCCGCAACCCGAAACACATGACACGATAGCAATAAGCCCCGTACGGGGTAATGAAAGCAGTCTTTATTTGATCAGCAGGATTGAGAGCTATCTGGTGAAAACCAGAGTAGGCATCTATGAAAGACAACAGTTCACAACCAGCAGTGGAATCGATCACCTGATCGATGCGAGGTAGCGGAAAAGGATCCTTGGGCAGGCCTTGTTCAAGTCGGTGTAGTCGACGCACATGCGCCATGCGGTAGCTGCCTTGGGGTCCTCTTTCTTCTTCTCAACCATAACCGGGTTGGCTAGCCAATCCGGATGCAGCACCTCCATGATGAAATTGCTTATCAGCAGCTTGGTGATTTGGTCACCGATGGCCTTCCTTCTCTCATCTCCGAAACGGCGCATAGCTTGCTTCACTGGTTTGGCGTCAGGACGCACATGTAGCGAGTGCTCAACCAACTCCCTCGGGACACCTGGCAGATCTTCATTGGACCAGGCGAACACGTCCCGATTCTCACAGAGGAAGTGGATGAGCTCGCTTTCCTATTTCTCCCCCAACCCGGAGCCAATGATGGCAACTCGGTCGGGAAACTCAGGGTCAACCTGGATCTTCTTTGTCTCCTGAGATGCCTGGAACGCCGTCCCGTGCTGGGAACTCGGCATGCCAGGCGTACCAGCTTGCGCGGATTGCGCCATAGCCACCACCTCGTACATCTTCTTCTTCTCGGCAGCGATCACCATGGATTCCGCCAACTGAGAGCCAGCAGAGGCACACTCCATGGACTTCTTGTAATCACCGGTGATGGTAATTACGCCATTGGGGCCAGGGATCTTCATCTTCAGATATGCAGTGTGGGTAGAGGCCATGAACTTGCTCAGAGCGGGTCTGCCGAGTAGGGCATGGTAGGGGCTCTGGTGATCAACCACCTCGAACTGCAGGCTCTCTGTGCGGCAGTTCTCCCTGGTGCCGAATAGAACATCTATCCATACTCGGCCAATCGGATTGCAAGAGACTCCTGGCACAATGCCATGGAAAGTGGTCTTGCTGGGTAGCAGCATGTTCTCGGCCATACCAAGCTTCTCCAGCGTGTCTCTGTACACGATGTTGATGCTGCTGCCGTTGTCGATCAGTACCTTGCTGAACCTCACATTCTTCTCGGGACCCAAGAAGGTAGGATCCAGCACCAAGGCGTAGCTACCTGGGTTGGGCATCACCTTGGGATGATCTGCTCTGGACCACGTGATCTCTTGGTTGCACCAATGCATATAGTGAGGGACAGCAGGGATCACAGCATTGACCTCCATGGCACGCCTGTGCTGGGATTTCTTGTCGACAGGCTCAGAGGTGAAGATCATGTAGCTCTCGTGGTGCTCCTGGTACCGATTGCGGTCTCCGCCACCATTGTTGCCATTGTTGTTGTTACCTTGGTTGTTGTTGTTGTTGTTGTTGTTGCCTCTGTTGTTGTTGCGGGTGTAGTTGTTGTTGTTGTTGTTGTTGCGGTAGCCATCGTTGTTGAAGTAGCGGTTGGATCCTAAAGCCACCTGGTTCACATTTTCTCTTCTCAGGAAGGCTGGAGGCCGAGCAGCGGGTGCGCGAGCAGGCTGTACAGCGGCATTCGCAGCTGGCAGAGGAGGAGGAGGAGGCAGGCCCTCGTTCTTGATTTCTTCCCACCAACTGCATTGCCGAGTAGTGTGGTTGGCGGGTCTTGCGGGATGCCGAGTATGGAAACTGCATGGGCCATCCTTCATGTCCTTGAAGACAAAGTTTGGCGCCGGACCCGAGTTGCCGCTACCCTGCTGGGAAGCACTGTACGGCTTTTTGTTTCCTTGGCCCTGATTCTGGTTCTGCCCGTACTGGGCTCCAGCAGTTTTTGGCCTTTGGCTACTCCCAGCTCCGGTTGCCACAGCATTCACCTCCTCAGGATCGTACCGGGTATCGATCCGGTCACCTCTGCGCTTGTTGCGGAACTCATTGCGCTTGTTGGTGTTGATGTTGTAGTTCCTTCTCGGCTCAGCGGCATCAAGAAGAGGCTGAGTCGGGTCGCCGAGTGCGTACTGATCCGCAATTCGGATGGTTTCAGCAAGAGTACTCGGCATCTCCCTCTGGAGCCTTTGCCACAACATGCTGCCATGCCTGCAGCCCTGCGCAAACCAAGTGATGGCCTGGGCCTCATTCACACCCTCACAGGTGTTCCTCAGAGTGCTCCACCGAGTGAGATACTCGCGGTCCGTCTCCTCTTCCCGCTGTCTGCAAGCGGATAGCTGCTGCGGCCTATTCGGCCTCCGGTAGGTGCTGGTGAAGTTGCTGACAAATGCCTCCGCGAAGTCAAGCCAGTAGTTGATGCTGTGCTTGGGCAGGTTGTTGAGCCACGTTCTTGCCGGTCCCTCGAGCATCTGCGGAATGTACCGCACGGCCCACCTCCGGTTGCCGCCTGCAATGTGCACGTCTGTGACATAGTCATTGAGCCAATCTTCCGGCTTGGTGCTGCCGTCATAGCACTTGGTCCCCCTGGCGAGCTGGAACTGCTTCACGGATGGCTCTGTCATGATACGGGGACCAAAGCACTCTGGGCCAGGCGGCCCCTTGCTCTCGAGTTGCGCGGACAGGCTGATCCGGTCCAGCTTGTGCCTGGCATCACTGGGCTCCAGCACGCGCTCACCCACGCGATCCAGGATGTCATAGCCAGCCAACCCCATGGCCGAGTAGCCATCATCATATCTGTCCACCTGCACGACTGCAGGCTACTCCACCGGGTTGGCGGCTGGCGCGACTGCGCGTGGCTGCTGCCTCTGCCGAGTAGGCTGAGCAACTGGATGCTGAGAAGGGCCTGGGCGCTCTCCATCTCGGGCCTGGCTGTGAGCTTTATGGGCTTGATAGCCTGCTCCTGCAGCGTTGTGTTTTTGACCGGACTGTCGCGCTACAGCGTGCAGTTTTGCAGCGACAGCCGGGTCGTACACCTGCATCTGCCTATCTCTGCCGGAATGCCCACTCCGCTCCTTCTCGCGACTGGGATGCGGTGATGAGGCCTGATCGTTAGATCTAGCCGCATGCGAGTGCACTACCTGAGAAGCTCCAGCACCCGGGTTGGCTTTCCGGAACTCCTCGTTCTGCCTAGCAGCCTCTAGCACTAACTCATTGAGCCTCTCCTGCTGCCTAATGCGCGCGTCGCCAGCGAGATGCGGCAACTCAGCAGCTACAGCTTCATCAGCTCTAAGGGTGTTGGCGGGGGTGCTGTATCTGGGTCTGGTGGTGGCGGTGTTTTGGCTAGCGGCTTGGCCAGCAGTTTCACCAACTGACTCCATCTCGGTGCCTAGGTTGCGGCGCGTAGCGCCTGCCTTGGAAGGCCTCCTCACCACGGGCGTGAAGCCGTGAGCCCGGTTGTACTCGTTCTGGTCCAGGTTTAGCTCAAGCCTAATCTTATCCAGCTCCGCCTGCTCGGCGAGCAGCGCCTGGCGTTGCTGCTCGAGCTGCGCCCGCATGGTCATGAGCTCGAGCTCGGTGGGAGGCGGCATGCCCATCCGCACGGCGGACGCAGGTATTGTCGGAGTAGTGGAGGGAGGCAGGTTGCAGTCCTTCTCGTAGGGCTTGTGGGTCTTCCCGCCAGCACTCGGGCCAGCGAGATCCTCGATGACGCCCGCGGCGGCAGCAGCCGCACCCTTCCCGGCGTCAGCAGCAGGGCCGGTCATCATCACCTCCGCGACGTCCGCAGAGCGGCCCATCGGCCTCCCGCGTGCCGCGATGACGACAGGGGATCCTCCGCGACATGCACCTCCCCGGGGTACTCGCGGTCGATGACGGTGGCGACGTAGACGAGGTGCGCGCCGAAAGAAAGCACCAAGCCGCCCTCCGGCATGGCCCTGCCGCCGAAATCACCGGCATTGTCGGTGACGAAGTCGAAGGAGCCGAATCTGTGGACGAGGCCACAGACCACGCGCTCTCCGGTAGCAGAAATCGATCCCGTCCGAACGGAAACTCCAGCCAGCGCCGCTGGTTGCCCCACGGGGCGCCAACTGTCGTGGTGGTGTCACGGCAGATGCCATAGGATGGCTAAAGTTGTGGGGACGATGGACGCTGGAGGCGCTCGGGGAGGGATCACACAGCGAGTAGCCGTGTGAGTGTGAAGCTAGCACCGCAAACAACAAGATCTACCCAGGTTCAGGGCCCTCGTGTGGAGGTAAAACCCCTACTCCTGCCTTTCTCTCTTTATATTCGGGTTTCACCGAGTAGCCACAGTACAAGTAATGCTTACAGCCGAGTAGCCACTCTCCTCTCTATGTGATGAACTAGGTCAAGAACGTGAACCAGTTCTGGGATCCCTCGCGCAGGAGGAGGCAGGGCACCTTATATACTGGTGCCCAGCCGGATACAGCCAAGATGTCGACATTGTGTGCACACTGTGCACTTCCGGCTTCCCGCTGACACCTTTGGCTTCCAAGTTTGTCTCCGTGTGCAAAGTCGTTCCGCAGAACCGAGAAACTGATCTGTTATCACTGACACTGTCACGGGGTAGGCCCCCCTAACCTGCGACGCCCTGCTGACACCCTGGCGCGGATAAGCACGCGCTCTGCAGATGAACAGTGCCGCAGTACGGACCCGGGATACGCGGGATCCTGTGTCAGAACGGCTCCTTTGACTTCTGGCCCGAGTAGGAGACCGCCCTCTATACTCGGTCCACTTCCTCTACTCGGAGAAGAGTAACTTCCTTGATTCTTCCTCCTGGCCATCAGTGTGTACGGCCGAATAGCGGACGACCGGGTAGAGAGTACCGGGTAGCCGCTACTCTGCCAAATGTCTCTTCTGATCTTGCCCCTTAGCACTTGCCTTTACCCTACTCGGGGGTATCCCCCCGACACCAAGCTTAGATTTTCCATAGCATTAGCAATAATGGTGTTCAAAGAATTCATACTAATAACATTGCTACTAACATGCAAATAAATTTCCGTAGGTTTTTTAATTTTCTCTTCAAGCACTTCATGTCCTAACTCAATATAAATATTATAAAGCTCTCTCATATTTTTGTTGTTTTCCATTAAGCCTAACTAGTGAAAACAAAAAACAAGAAATAAAAAGATATAATTGCAAAATCTAAAGGAAATAACTTCAAGCACTCACACCCGAGGATGGGAGTACCTTTTACCTTACCTCCCCGGCAACAGCGCCAGAAAAGAGCTTGATGTCTACGCACGCTTCTATTCTTGTAGACTGTGTTGGGACTCGAAGTGCAGAGGTTTGTAGAACAACAACAAGTTTCCCTTAAGAGGATCCCCAAGGTTTATCGAACTCACGGAGGAAGAGGTCAAAAATATCCCTCTCAAGCAACCCTGCAATTATGATACAAAAAGTCTCTTGTGTCCCCAATACACCTAATACAATTTTCGGTTGTATAGGTGCACTAGTTCGGGGAAGAGAGAGTGACATACAAGTAATACGGATGACTATAAGTGATAATATAAATATATCATCTCTCCACTATGCTACTCCGAACCACTCTCCAGTCGAATAACAAACACCAATCATTGCGTAGGGCTATAAAAGCACTTCTTAGAGTTCACATTTCCCCATCTAGATAACCCCCGCGCTATCACCATGAGACCTAGATGGTTCCAAACAAACACTACAATTTCACAGGGTCATCCAACACAAAATATAAATATCATGCTAAACCACGCGGTGCACACACTGTCACCTTTACACCGTGATCAAAGTGTCTACAGAGATCTCATAACAAAACCACTTGAGTAGCATAATATATGAAGAGTAACATCTACTTATTCAACTAGATTACAAAGCTCATGATCACATAAAGATCACACCATGGGAGAAAGAAATGAAACACATAGCTACCGGTAGAGTCCTCAGCCCCGGGGAGAACTACTCCCTCCTCATAATGGGAGTCAGCAACAACGATGGAGATGGCGGTATAGTCGATGGAGATGGCTGCGGGGAACTTCCCTGTCCCGGCAGGGTGCCGGTACAGAGATTTCTGTCCCCCGAAACTTGTCGGCGGTGGCGGTGGAGCTAAGGAACTTTTCATGGAAGGGGGACGATTATTTTAGGGTTTAGGCATCAGGGGGATTTTATAGGGAAAAGGGCGATGGTGGTGGGTGGCCAAGGGGCCCACGCCACCAGATGGCGTGGCCAGGGGGAGCCTACACGAGCATGTTGTGTGGTGGATCCAGGGCCCCCTCCGGACTCCATGTACGTGACAGATTTATAAGACTTTGGGTTTTTGTTTCGTCCAATTCCGAGAATATTTCCGGAACAACTTTTCCGAAACAAAAAACAACAGATAATAGGAACTAGCTCTATGGCATCTTGTCAATAGGTTAGTCCCAGAAAATCCATAAAAATGATAGAAAGTGTACAAGAAACATGTAGCATATGGCATGAAAACAACATGGAACATCAGAAATTATGGATACGTTTGAGACGTATCAACGTCGCTGGCTCATTGGCCTAGATTCATGTTGGTATCTATAGCCGGGGAGGTTAGGGGTTGCAGATTTTGTCAGCGTGACGACGATGGAGGTTTCCCTTTATAGATTGGTTAGGGTCCTATTTCTCACATTGGTGCGGCATCTAGAGCCAGCGTGAGGCCTATAGTGTTTTTAGAGGTTGATATCTGATACGTCCAAAATATCTATAATTTTTTATTGTTCCATACTTGTTTTATATTACTGCCTTATGTTTTTACTATAGTTTTATGTCATTTTAAGGCATTTTCTTGGACTAACCTATTAAGAATAGAGTGTGGATTTGTTACCCCCCGGGGGCAATACCACCCCACTTTTTGTCATCCGATGGTCGCCTCGTGATTCGTACTATGATGTCGTGTATCTGGCAAGACCTACATAAATAGCTTCGTAACCCTGATCAACTCACATAGTAGGTTGTAAACCTGTGCATATAGCATTGACATTGTCAGAATTTGCATAGCATTCAGGACAATATCAGTGAAGTGCATATTTACTGAGTGAACCGTGCATGTTGTCCAAGACTGGCAGGACGCAGATGCGCGGACCATTAGCAGTGTTTGTCGCAGTCCCTTATCACTCTGGTTCATAGTAGAAAACAAGTGAACTATGCATGTGGTCGAAATCTCAAAGATGATCTAACGACAATGGGAGGGGTGGTATTTCCCATGGGAGCAACTCCATATTTCTGTTAAGAATATTGTCACCATTTTTAGATCTTGTGAGCTGTCTAACATGATCAAGATCAACGTTATATAATTGCTACTTGTTGTGTTTGTTGGAATCCGATGAATTGTCAAATTATGATCAAATTATTCATGTTTCTTATATGATCTTGTTACTATTATTGTATCACTTAAATAGTGTGCTCTTGTATGCTCTCCGATGCGTGTGGTTGCTTTGGCCAAGTAATTGCATGCATCTCCAAGCGAGGATTTTATGCTAGATACTATATTCATGCCTCCTTCGTGTCTGTACTCAAGTGACAACAATGACTAAGACTAAGAATGTGTCACTTATACTAAGGGTAAAACTGCGGTGTTTATATCAACTTATGATTATGAATATTTCTTACATTATGTATTGATTTTAATTCAATTGTCCGTTGCTTTTAGCAACTTAATACCAACGAGTGGCAAGCATAGAAGCGCAATCAATGTGGATTATTAGTTATATATGCATGCTGTATAGCGGTCTATATATGTTTGACATAATGCCTACATGAATAGTTCAATAAAATTTCCTTGTCATAATAGCATTGTTATGCCCTAATGATTTTTTGAATTCCCCAGCTGTAATTTGTTTATCCAACATGTTTGCTTGTTATATTTTGGAGATATACCACTAGTGAAACCATGTCCCTGATCCCTTGTTTACATTGTTTACAACCTCATTTACTTGCTTTTCATCATCACTTGCTCGTTGTACCATTTTACTTTATTACTCCCAATCCACACCATACGTTTAACTCTCTTGTTTACAGCAAGACAGGAAAATTGACAACCTTTCTGGAAATTTGCTCACAAAGGGAATTTTTTTATTTTGTGTGTAGGTCCATGCTCGTTAAAGCGCGAGTTGACGAGCACCTTGCTGGAGAATTTGAAGTCCTACTGGTTCGATAAACCTTGGTTTCATAACCGAGGAAAACCTACCTACTACGCTACATCGTCTTGCTCTTGGGGTTCCCAACGCGTGGTGAAAATTTACCACATCAAGGAGTTTTTCTAACGCCATTGACAGAGATTCTAAACTTTAGCTAGAGGATTTATCGAAATTTTAGTTATGCAAGTCATAAAATGAAAACTCTCTCCAAACTAAAGTATTGGTGCTAACTTAGCACAAGTGTGGAATAAATGATAGTAGTGCAGTTGCTACGAGGGAGAAAACAACGGCGCTCTTGTCTACGGATCAGAACCATTGCTTACACTATGTATTTTTCTTAGTGCAATTGTCTGTTGCACACGAAGCAATCACCTTATTGCTGCAACTTAATACCATAGCTATTTACTGGATAGATTTCTTAAGGTAGACTATTAGTTATAGATGCATGCTGAATAGCCGTCCATATGCCTTGACATAATGCCTACCATGTTAGAACCCATGAACTATGTCTCGTCATAATAGTATTGTTATGCCCCCATGATTTGTCAATTGCCTAAATGTAATTTGTTTACCCAACACTTGTTCTATTGTTTGGAGACTTACCACTATTGGACATGTGTACCCCGGTCCATCTTTTAATATTATTGCTACTGTCTTTACATGCTTTTACTTCTTGTTTCCTTGCTGGTCCGTTTATTACAGATTACACATATCACTTTTTTCACTCCATATTTCACCATGTTAACTATCTTTTCGCTGAACCAGTGCATCTATACAATTGCCATTGTATTAAGTGTGTTCAGGATGCAAGAGAAACATCACAATACCACTCCATCCACTGTCTTATTGCACCTTGTGTTACTAATATTATTTTGCTAAGTGCTTCTCAGGTCTGGCTGAATTGACAGCTAAGCTGCTAAGGCTTATAGTTATTGGCTCCCCTTGTCTCGAATCAATAAATGGGGTTACACTTTACCCTCCGAGACTGTTGCGATCCCCTACACTTGTGGGTCATTATGAGCCTCCAAGCGCAGAGGTTTGTAGGATAACAACAATTTTCGCTCAAGTGAGTAACCCAAGGTTTATCGAACTCAGTGAGGTATAGGTTGAATGTATCCCTCTCAAGCAACCCTACAATTAAAATACAAGAAGTCTCTTGTGTCCCCAACACATCCAATACAATTTTCAGTTGTATAGGTGCACTAGTTTTGCGAAGAGATGATAAGGTACGGGGAATATGGGTGGTAAAACAAGGTTATGTAAATCTGTAATATACATGTCTGCAAGCAAACAAGTAGTAAAAATGAAACAAAACTGTATAGCAATGGTTGGAAACAAGGCCTGGGCATCATACTTTCACTAGTAGCGATCCTCAACAATATTAACATAATTAAACATATGATACTACCTCTAACAAC
>JAPCYS010001676.1:0-37558 GCA_028641055.1 Alopecurus myosuroides
CCTCCCCCCTCCGATGATCTCCTCTGTCTCCTCTGCCAGTAGCAGAGCTAGTTAGGTAGTTTTTTTTTTTTAATTAGCAAGTTTAGTTTCTGTTTTTTTTTTTTAAATTAAGTTTAGTTTCTGTTAGAAAAATTATAGTTGTTACAAATTAGTTTAGAAAAATTATAGTTTTTAGAAATTAGAAAAATTATAGCTGTTAATCTGTTAGAAAAATTATAGTTTTAATAACTTAGCCATTATTAGTTGTTGTTAGTAATAGTAAGTTAGAAATTTAGTTGCTATTTTCTTATTTAGTACATTTTTTTATGCGCCTATTATTTGTTACAGGAGACCGGAGCCGCCACTGTCGACATCGACCCCGCATCGACCCTGCCACGCCGTTGACACCGTCACCGGCCCTGCCGTCACGCCGTTGTTCGACCACCGAGGGTGAGCTATAACTCTGTCTACTCCCTCGCATTAATTTATGTCGCGTCACCTAGGTGTCATTTCCCGTCCGCGAGCGTTACGAAGATAAATATGCATTAGAGGTAGGCATATTTTGAACCGTAACGCTTGCGGCATTTACGGGACAGTCGGCGGATGCGTAGTTGGGTACGTTTTCCATGTTCTGCTCCGGTCTGGGTCAGGATTTCGGTAGCGCCTCCTCGTTGTTCTCCTTATGCACATCCTTTCGGCTTTTTGCGGAGACGTGTATCGGGAGAGCAGCGGGGAGGTGCTGCCGAAATTCTGTCTCGGATCGGGGTAGAGCATGGAGAACGTACTCAATCTACGGATCCGGCGGCTGCTAGGACCCTTACCTATTAGAGATGTAGGTTGATGCTTCATTTTGCACGGTAGAAGAAAAAATTTACTATGATGCAATTAATTTCATGCTATGTATGTTGTTTGGCTCCGAAATAAAACAGAGGATGGCTGATAATGGGTGGATATAAAGTGGCCGAATTAATGCGGTTGAAAGGTCCGATGAGTGGGTATGGAAGACGGATTTCTTAGTGAAGGAGTTAGCGCGTGGTTCAAAGGCAGGCTTTCGTCCACTTTGCCCTTGCAGTCATTGCAGGAAGCGTCAGCGTAAGGGAAAAGATGATATGTTAAAACACCTTTGGTCTTATGGGTATATGCCGGTCTTCGTCACGACGGTCGACTTTGCTGAATACGAACGTGAGAGTGGCAGGGTGATGCGGCAACGAATCAATGGCAAGGAGGACGATGGGATTAGAAACTTTCTGAATGATCTCCGTGATTCCTACATGCCAGATTCGCCACCTTCACACGAGGAACCGGAGGAACCGTGTGAACAAGAGGAACCGTGTGAACCCGAGGAACCGGAGCCTACCGCGAAGGCCTACTTTCATATGATGGAAACGGCCGAGAAACCTCTGTACGAGGCGCAAGTATTTCTCAGCTCGATGCCATCTCGCAAGTACTAGCCAAAAAGCTCGAGTATGGCAACACCCGTTCATGCTTTGAAGCTCATCTGCAAACATATGGTAACATGTTGCCCGAAGGACATTGTTTGCCTAAAAGCATGTACGAGACGAAGAAAATCTTGCGAGAGCTCAACATGGATTATGAAAAGATAGATTGTTGTCCTAAAGGTTGCATCTTGTTTAGGCAACAGTTTGCGGATGAAAAGTACTGTACCCTGTGTGGAGCCTCTAGGTATCATGAGGTAAAGGGAGCGGATGGTCAGAAAAAGCAGACGAAAGTCGCCAAGAAGATTCTTCGTTATCTCCCATTCATAAAAAGAATCCAGCGGCTTTACATGAACAAGGAGTCTGCCACACAGATGACGTGGCACAAGATGGGGAAGAGATACGAGGACGAGCACGGACGGGTAAAGATGGGACATCCATCTGATGGTCAGGCATGGAAGAATTTCGATGCAAAATACCCCGAGGAGGCAGAAGAGGCTCGAAACGTCAGAATTGCGATAGCAACCGATGGATTCAATCCGTATGGTATGTCGACTGCCTCGTACAGCTGCTGGCCCGTGTTTGTTATTCCGCTCAATCCCCTCCCGGAGTCCTAATGCAAAGGAAGACCATATTCCTGTCGCTGGTCATTCCAGGGCCTGAATATCCGGGAAAGAATTTGAGTGTCTATATGCAGCCGCTTGTGGATGATCTGTATCACTCTTGGCACCACGGGACTATGACATACGACCGTGCATCGAAGAGAAACTTCTTGATGAAAGTTTGGTTCCACTATTCCATGCACGACATGCCAGGGTACGCCCTATTCTGCGGATGGTGTACAGCTGGTAAGTGGCCATGCCCAGTGTGCAGGAACCGACTTGAGTTCATTTGGCTAAACGGGGGTAAGAAGTATTCCGCGTTCGACACGCATCGCAAGTTTCTCAAAAGAAGGCATCGGTTTAGAGAAGACAAAAAGAACTTCAAAAAGGGAAGAGTTGAGCGTGAAGAGAAAGAGATACCAACTTTCGATGGTGCAGCTGTTGATACCGAGCTACGTGCTCTCGTGCCTGCTCCGGGAAATGGCCCACGATATGTGGGATATGGTGAAACACACAACTGGACTCACGTGGCAGGCTTGACGCAGCTCGAATATTACAAGGACCTCGAACTACCCCATAATATCGATGTGATGCACACCGAAAAGAATGTCGGAGAGTCTCTGTTTCACACAGTGCTGAACATTCCTGACAAGTCAAAGGATAATGTCAAAGCTAGAGTCGATGTTAAGAAGCTCTGTGATAGGGAGAGATTACACATGCAGCCTCCTAACAACCGTCGAAAAAATTGGTTCAAGCCGCATGCCGACTTCTGCCTTACTAGTCTTCAAAAGAAGGAGGCATTCATGTGGCTCAAATACGTCGTGATGTTCCCTGACGGTTATTGTTCGAACATAAGTAAGGGAGTCAATCTTGCAACGGGAAAAGTCAACGGGCTCAAGAGTCACGACTATCATATTTGGATTGAGCGGCTGATGCCGGTGATGGTTCGAGGGTATCCCCCGACCGTGTGTGGCGAGTGCTCGCGGAGTTGAGCCATTTCTTCCGCACGCTCTGCGCTAAGCAGATATGTCCCCTGATTATTCAAAAGCTGCATGATCTAGTGCCGGAGTTGCTATGCAACTTAGAGACGATTTCCGCCAGGCTTCTTTACTCCGATGGCACATCTTGTTGTGCATCTCGCGAACGAGGCTCTCTTGGGTGGACCGGTGCAGTTCCGGTGGCAGTTCTGTATTGAGAGAGAGTTTAAGTATATTCGAACCAAATGTGGAAACAAAAATCAGATTGAAGCATGCATAGCTGAGGCAACTATCCTCCAGGAGATGGCAGACGCTAGGCTAACGTACTTTCCCGATGATGTTCCCACTATGCATAACCAGGCCTCTCGATACAATGTCGACGAGCCTAAGAAAGACCCCAAGCTCCTCCTCTTCAAGTGTCCCGGTGGCAAGGCTGGTGGCGCAAAAAAGTATACTTTGACCAAGGAAGAGTTGGAGTGCGTAATGCTATATGTGCTCTTGAACATGGATGAAGTGGTTCGTGACGAGGGGAAGATGGAAGTTTCCTCAGGTAAAATGGTGAACCGAATTACTTTGCAACTAGTAACTCGGTTTCGCTCTAATACATTTATTTTATTTTAGCCAATTCAAGAATGAAATGTGGCCGGGAACGGTGGATCTCGATGAAGCCGAGCTGGAAATTCTTCTGAAAGAGGGTGCCCCCGGAAAGAAAAAATGCACGGCTTGGTTCAGGGAAAAGGTAATTTCTAGCCTGCCCCCCTACCTTGCAATCCGTGTCTTCTCGTTTTCTATTACACATAACTAATACACTGAACTTGTAGGGAGCTAATCCCAACGTTGTGATGTCCGATGAGTTGAGATGTGTCTCCCAAGGATGTAACCGTAGAGTCGAGGCGTATGAGAAGTATGATGTGAATGGGTATCGCTTCCATACGGAGTTTCACCAGAACAGTCGGCCTAATGCAAAAACTGTGAATACCGGGGTCTTCACTAAAGGAGCCGGTGAGTTTGACTACTACGGAAGGTTACAGAACGTATATGAGCTGACGTACAATAATACGAACATAGAACTCAAGCTCGTTGTGTTCAAATGCCACTGGTTTGACCCAAAGCATGGACAGAAAAGTACCCCTTCCATTGGGTTAGTTGAAGTGAAGCCTTCAACCACCTACAGCGGATCCGATGTCTTCATTGTGGCCCACCAAGCCAAGCAAGTTTATTATTTGCCCTACCCATGTCAGAAAGAGGGACTCAAGGGCTGGGAAGTCGTGTTCCAGGTGTCGCCACATGGGAAGCTACCTATGCCCTCTGACGATGATTATAACAACATTAACCCCAAAACATACGAGGGAATTTTCTATCAAGAGAACTTTGGAGACTTTGACATACAAGGTCTCGAAAATCTCGAAGACGATGCACCGATAGGGGGTGAGGTAGTGGTGAATATAAAGGACATAGACATGCTCAACAAGTTGCAGGAGGAAAATGACAGCGATGATGAGCCTCCACCGTGCGAGGAGCCTCCAATTTACTACAACCGTGATAGTGATGTTGATAGTGACGATGAGAACCTAAGAACTAATTATGAGAGTGATGATTCGTGGTGAGGGTCTTTTTATGTCTTTATTATGCTTAGTATTTATCTTTATGCTTAGTATTTATTTCTGTCTTTATTATTCTTGGTATTTATTTTCTAACATGCTTCTTAATTGCATTACATCTATATGCTTACTGTTTACCCTTTCTCAATGCAGGTGATCCACCAATATGAGCCAAGGCAAGCAATCATCGGGCAGTTTGCTGAACTCGCTGCGCCAGAGGAAGACTACCAAAAGTGGAAGGGAGCCTATTCCGAACCCTAGATACCCTACTGATGAGGGTGGGACCAGAGGTCGAGGACGAGGGGCAGTTGTTGCTCCACTCCCTCCGAGGGGAGGACGAGGGCGAGGTGGAGGACGAGGGCGAGGTGGCGGACGAGCACTACTAGAGGGTGGTGACATACCCTCCGCTTCTGGCGACGTGGCTTCACACTCCCGTGAGTTGGCGTCTCGAGACGAGGAGACGCAGGGGACGGTGTCTGGCGGCGAGGGACGGTGTCTGGCGGCGAGGGGACGGTCTCTCGTGGCGGCGAGGGGCCCGTGAAGAAGCCACGGATTCGTGGGGAAACGACTGTCCCTGATGAGTCCAAGATGCCTAAAACCGAGGAGGAGAAAGTCCTCATTGTGCCTGACAACGTTGAGTAAGCTACTATACTAATTTTGAACACGCCATTTCATTTGTACCAAAACAATTTGACATGTACTAATGTTTGATTATTCTGCAGGAACTGGAAGAGGCCAGCTGGGTCCCGTCCTCCTAACACTTTGCTTGGAGCTATCATTAGGAAGTACTGGCCGGGCTTTTACACTGTGGTCCCCAACGGCGAGAAGAAGCTAGCCCGCCATTGGGTAGACTATGAGGAGGCCGATTGCCCGGGCTTCGAGACAGCTGCTGACGCTGTGATCAGCACGTTCTGGGTAAGGCGAGGTTTTCCAATTACGTCCATAGTTGATGCCCCACCATGCTAACTCTTTACTCTCACAATCTTTTTATGCATGTTTACAGAGATTCTATAGGGTTCTTCCGGAGCATCAGGCCTCGGCGAACAAGACTTTGTTGGCCGCATGTAAGAAGCTGACACGACAGCAGTTCTACAATGTAAGGAATACATGCATGAGTCAATTCAGTGGCGAGAAGTTCGGCAAGACGGCGCCGAAGCATGAGACTGTGAGTGCAAAGCCTGCGATGACTATGGAAGATTACGTCGAGGTAAGTCAAAATTGTCAATGGTATCATATGTTGCTGCTAAACTGCAATTTGCATTATCTGTTCTTCAAAATGAGTCTTGAATTTTTCAGGTTATGCCTCAGTGGGCCGATGGTAAAGAGGACGCATGGAAGGCGATGGTGGCATTGATGTGGCTCGGGGAGGACGAGGCGTTCAAAGCCTTAAGCGAGCAGAACAAGGCAAACCGCGGCCACGTGGGGACACACTATGCGGGAGCCCGCAACCATGCTAGCTTCAAGGAACATTTTGTATGTGCACACATCGAACAACATGCATTTTTTTCCCGTCATGTTTCTATCTCGTATGCATAACATTTCTTTGGCGATGCAGGAGTCCATCACGGGGAATGTCCCTATTACGGAGATGGAAGCATGGTCGAAGATGAGGATCAAGAAGGCCGATCCATCCAAGCCCCAGCCCTCGCTTCCAGAGTACTTCGGCAACGCCGAGGAGGACTTAGCTGGTTACACGAAGGCGTTTCAGGGTTTTCATCCTCACGTGGAAAACCCTATTCAGGAGGAGACCGACGTGAGGGCTTTGGTCGTGGGCGGGCGCGGCAGGCAGCATGGACGTCTTAGCTGCCTTAACCAGGTGATCCCGCGTACTCCTGAGTTGAGCCTCACGCATATCAAGGCCACCCTCACCGCCGACGGCCCCGTTCTCCCTCCTCCTCGACGGACTTCCAAAGCTCGCGTCGAGGTAAGTTCTTCTCAATCTCATTCCCTTTTCGACATTCTTCCTTAGTAGCTAACTTGACGAGATTCAACTTTCATCGAGATTCATTTTTCTTGAAATTGTAGTGTGCTATAGGCGATGCCTACGATGCAGCTATGGCGGAGTACAATCTTAGGTATGACGAGTGGGAGAAGATGCAAAGGGCCTATAAGGTCTGGGAACGAGCGCGCGATGAAGTAAGTTTCACCATTTTCTTTCTGCAAGTGATGACAAGTCTTACTTCTCTCTACTTTGAACCTTTATTTCTGCAAAGTCTAACATCAAAAATATCTTTTAGGCGGACGACACGTTTTATACCACTGGAGTGCGGCCCACAATAGAAGTTAGGCGACCACCTATGCCTGATTTGCCGCCACGGTTTCCAACGAAGGAGGACTTCACTCGTGGAGCCTACGTGAGTACACCGGTAAGTTATATGCCAAACCAGTCGTTACCGCTGTCATGTGCCCGCCGCGTTAGAGTTGCTAACTTCTGCTAAAAATGTATGTAGGGATCGGGACACTCCGGGGCTACTCCCTTCGGCCGTGCTGCTGACTCGCCAAGTCGCACGATCACACCGTTTCATCACGCTCCCGGTGCTTCGCCGAGTCCGTCGCGCGAAGCCGATGCCCGTGCTACTCCCTCGCCGAGTTCGGGGCATGGTTCGACGGCGGCTATCCACCGTGGAGTGTCGCCTATTTTCACTCGGTCCGAGATGGGCACCTCGAGCTCCCGCGAGGTCTAGCTAGGATGATGATTTTGTATTGCACTATCGATGATGTTCGGATGATTTTGTACCTTGTACGATGTTTGGATGATATGGATATGATGTTTGGATCTTCTTTGTATCATTTTTATCATGTTTTTAAATTTTCTGCAATTAAAATCGATTGAAACAGCACTGAAAAAAAAAACAGCAATGAAAAAAAATAGCCAAAACAGGCCAGAACGCGCCTATAGGCCGACGGCAATGCCGTCGGCGTCTAAAAAGCGGCCCAGCGGCTGGCCATTATGGCGGCCCATAGGCCGACGGCATTGCCGTCGGCGTCTTCTCCGCGCGTGCGCCCAGCAGCGGGCACGTGGCCCATAGGCCGACGGGCCGGGCCGTCGGCGTCTGCTCGGGCCGCTCCGTATTTTTCTGACGCGTGGGCCCCACTGATCATAGGCCGACGGGCCGTGCCGTCGGCGTCTACGCGCGTCCGTTTCCGTTCGGGCGTGCCGTTCTGACGAGTGGGCCCCACCTAGACGCTATACGCCGACGGGCTCTGAATACGCCGACGGTATGCTTGTTTCGCCGACGAGGAAGGACGCCGACGGCGATACGCCGACGGTCCCCGTCGGGCTTCCAATACGCCGACGGCAATCTTCCTTTCGCCGACGGCTCTTCACCGTCGGCGTATCGCCAGTCTCCTGTAGTGAATTAGTTTAAATTTTCTGTATGTTACAATCTCGGTTAATTCGATTTAAACCGAAAACCGAACCGAACTTTAGAAGAACTGAATTGTCGGTTCCTGGAAAATGATAGGTTAATTCGGGTGTCACTTTCTAAAAACCGAATTATTAAAACACCCGAAAAACCGAACCGAAAAAGCCCAAAGAACCGAATGCCCACCCCTAACCCTTCCTATGTAATGCTAATTTCATTGGTATGGCACCCTTACTAAAGTTGGTTACTCCCACATGCTAAGCTGTGTCAAGCAATACTTTTGGCCCTTTAACTGATAATTTTGTGCTTATTTTTTTTTATTTGAATGATGTGCGTGAATCTTATAGCATGATCACTCGTGTTGTTGATAATGTTATCTCATCGCTCTTGGAAGTTGGATAAAGAGATCAAATTCAACGTTGAAATAGACTGGTGTTTGCAACTGTGTAAACTCGGTCTGCTCAATACATGCCACGAGATCCATATTTCTCATTATATATGCACGGGCATACATGACGTGAACTTGTGAGCCAAGTCACGTTTACAAAGATTGTGGCACAAGTAATAATCCAAAGATTTGAGAATGTCTGTATCGTTTCTACCTTCAAAAATGATCCTGAAATTTCTCCGTTTCAGTCACGGCGAATTCCCCCAGCAGCACCTCGTTTTTTAGACTATGTGTTGGGTCAGTCAACACTGGTCTTGAACATTGCAGGCTTTGCATTGTCAGATCTGTGAATGTAAACAATCAAAACGAATTTACTGAAAGGTAACACTGAGCTGAGCTGAATGTTAATGCTGAAACTGAAGCTTTTATTTACTGATGAAAAACCTTGAGGCGAGTTTTTATTTTTATTTTTGAGGAAATCTCATATACGGGTCTTTTGGAGTGACAAAGGCCTCAAGGCCCACTTCGCTCAAGAGCTGGGCCACTGTCTTCCTCCGAACCCCTAAACAGGACGGTCTTCGCGAACCTCTCTGGCACCGCCGGCGCCCTTCGCCATCCATCGCCGCCGGCGCCGCCACGCCGTATCCTGCGCCATGTCAATGTTCCACCTCCGGCGCTGCATCCTGGCCCGTATCATCTCTTCCCCTTCCGCCTCCCCCATCTATCCACTTCACCGCCTTCTCTCCGCGGCCGCGGCCGCCGTTTCCCCGAACCCTAGATTCTCCGTCGAGGAGTACCTCGTCGACACCTGCGGCCTCACTCGACCACAGGCACTCAAGGCATCCAAGAAGATCTCCCACCTCAAGTCCCCTCCAGGCCCGACGCCGTCCTTGCCTTCCTCGCTGACCTCGGCCTCTCCAGCGCCGACGTCAATGCCGTTGCCGATCCATCGTCTCCAACCTACCATACTACCTCTCGCTCTTCGGCTCCTACCAGAACCTCCTCCCTCTACTCAAGAGCAACTCCTACCTCCTCTCGTCCGACTTCGAGAAAAAGGGAAGCCCGGTGTGGCCTTCTTGCGGGAGTGCGGCCTAGGTGCTTGTGATATTGGCAAGCTGTGCATCCGAATTCCACGGCTGCTCACCTCCAAACCGGAGCGTCTCCACGCGATGGTGGCATAGTGGACAGCCTGAAGAAGACGTTCAGGTGGTCCGATGCTGAGGTGGCTGTTGCTCTGTCTAATAATCCGTCTGTGATGTCCAAATCAAAGGAAACGCTGCAGCACAAGTCTGACTTCTTCTTCTCTGAGGTTGGGTTGGAACCGGCGTACATTGCCCGTCGTCCGGTGATTATCAATTATAGCCTGGAGGGCCGGCTGAGGCCGCGGTATCACGTCTTGAAGTATCTTAAGAGAAATGGATTTATCGATTGCGACCGGGATTCTATAAGGTGGCCACGTTGACTGAGAAGGTTTTCATGGAGACGTACATATGCCCTCACAAGGAATCTGCACCAAACCTTGCTGAAGACTACACGGCAGCTTGCAGAGGGGAAGTGCCGATTAGTTTCAGATTTACATGAACCAAGAGAAAACTATGAAAATTGTAACAGCGTATGGCATGACAGAGTTTTCATGTAAGCTGATAATTCACATTACTGTCTTTTTGCCTAACCAGATGCAAGTTTTCTGCTTTAGTATGTGTGCCACATGCTGGTCTGGTTTTTGCTAATGCCTGCTGAAATTGACAATTCGATTCCTGAACCCTAGCTGTTGTTGTCCTTCAGTAATCAAGAACACATCAGCTAGAGTCTCTGAAAACGAGAGTGCATGAATATATTTGGACTTCCAATTTCCATTTCGGATAATGCAAATTTAATATGTGGGTAGAACAGTTTTCTTATGAAACCAGAATGCTGTTAAATATATCTGTACTGTTTGCTTCCATTCCAAATTTTATCTAGCATTTTCCATCCGTTTCCGTCATATGGCAGTTAATACTAAGGTTGCACCTTTGCAATTCAGTTTTTTATCTAGACTATGCTTAAGTTTCTACCAGGTGTCTTTTCTGCCTTTTGATTTCTTTTCCCTTGTCCTTTTAAGATTGACTATCTTTGTTCCTAAACCCTATAGCTGATTTTACTTCTGCTGAGAAAAATATCAAACTTCAAAAGGTAACCTATTTTGAACTAAAGCATGTTCAACAACGAACAATTCTCATGTATGGTTGCTTTCATGCCAAATTTTATTTAGCCATTCCGTTTTCATTCTGTTGTCTTTTTTGCTTCTCTGAATAGTGTGAATAGAACACCATCCTACCAACAAGGGATTACATTGGTTTGCGATCATATCTGTTGAATATTACACTCTATCTGTCAATGTGAGGATATAAATGATCAGTCCATTTCCACATGTTTGAAATAGCTGGATACCTGCAGCTAGGCTTTTTACCGTCAATTGAGGCTTGGGAGGATGGATATACACTGCTGACTGTTGTGTTGTTGGACTGATCAGATATAGAGTTTCTTCCAACATTTGTTGGACTGCTTTGCTGCTGTAACAATTTAATTTTGTCCCAAGCTCTGGTTCCAACCTGAAAATCTTCGCTCTTTCTGCAGTATGCTTGTTTGAAGAGATTAAATGTTGTGTAAGTAAATCATGATTTACTAATTTGTATCAGTTTAATCCCTTTATTTTTCTCATGAATTTCAGAATGTCCTACTGGCTGAGGCACAATTGATCCCTAAATTGAAAATGCAGTAGTACAATTTCTGTATAGGACCTAGTATGTCCACCAAATACTATGGTTGGTAAAGACTAAGACTCCTCCAGTTTGCACCAATCAATGTGTTATATGTGTTTTTTCTATGCCCAGCAAGGAACAGGTATGAATGAAGCTATGTTGTCAATTTGTTATATGTTAGCCGAGAAAATGGTTAGAATGTTTACCCTCGGTTTAGTGTGCTATCCAATCTACATAGATTGATCTCAGGTGTTACACTTAGGCTTTTCTTTATGCACATAGTTAGGTACTAACAGATACAAGCTGGGAGACTGGCTCCTCTAGATGCTATCTACTCTATATTTCAGTGTTATAGAAATATACATTCATAACTAATATCGAGCTTGTACTGCTGTCTTTTTCACTAAAACTTATTGATGTCGTATGTGATTCTAGATGACCTGAATTATCAGCTATCTAGGATTTTCTGTCCCGAAAATAGATCGCTAAATCTATCTACATATATAACCATTTTTGTGGGCATTAGGTTTTGCTTCCAAGCTCTTGTTTTCATTTAGGCATGAATTTGTTTTCATAACTGAATATTATCTTATGCTGTTTTTCCGCTTATGAGATGACAATAAAACTACATCTTACTGCTTGTTTTCTGTATATTCCAGTGTCTTCATATGTGGTCATTGATTGATCTATTATAGCGCCGAGACCTTTTGGTAGTGGTACATTAATTGAATAGGTAATCATGCAGTTGAGCTACTAAAATTTCATAAGTCATACTTCAAAAGATACGCTGTAGGCAACTAGGCATAGTTAAATTATCATCTACATTGTCACATGCCACTGTGGTTATCTTGCAAGATCACCCTGCTTTCTATGTTGCCAATCTCTAATCTGCGGAATTTTTGGAGTGTGCAGGCATGCACTTCAATTCCTCATGGCAAGTAATCATCCCTTTGACTAGCCACTGACATTGAAGTGTATGCTCTTTTTGTTATTGTCAGGCTGTAGTTGTATACCTTCTGAAATCATGAGCTCTTGGGGCAGTACAAACTATATGAATCCATGCCTGTTGTCGATTATATCTCCTTGTTGTACCTGGTGCCTATTTGATCTTTTCCTTTGATCTTCGGAAGTACTGATAGAGAAAGTTAACCTCCATTGGGTTTGAACGGGTTGCATATAAATTCTCAGGGTACAGGAAGAAGAGGGCAAGGGGGGCAGGCATGCGAGAGGGCAGGGTGGAGAGCGCAGACCTCCGATGGAGCTCAGAAACATGGCTGCCTTGGGCTATCTTCGGTGGCTGTGCCGATGGATTGCCATTGCGTGGCAGTTGGGGAGATTGACCAGAGCATGAACGAAAGCCAGGTAAGAGTGACTTAAGAGGCAAGCCTTTTTCTTTGATGATTTGACACATGGGCAGTTGGCCCTGTTTAGTTCACTATCAAAGCCAAATAATACTAAAATATGCGAATTGCCACTTCATTAATTATTACGTATTGTGTGTTAGTTTAGAAAGTGACAAAGTGCGTCAATGTCATTTTATCCTTTGTGGTCTGTAAATTGTCTGTTTTCTGGTGTTAACTCAGTGCTGTTATTTTGCTACAAGGCTGGTGACCCTCACCATGACCATGGAGAAATAAGGAACCAGATGTTGGCTGCAGGACCGTAGATTGTTTAATTTTGTCACATGTAACAATGGATCTTGGTAAGTAGTTCCCCTCATGTTTAAAGATGTTCCATGTGGCTAATGCCAGCAAACTCTTGTTACCTCAACCAAGATATCTTCGATAAGCTATTCAGACTAAACTTGATTTATTTTATAATTCTACTTGAAAAGATGAATAAGCTAAGCCATTCAAGGGGTTGCAAATCTAAAGCATGGTGTGAGTTGACACACACAATTATGTTGCAAATCCAAACCATGGTGTGAGCTGACAGCAGCAAATCGGGTTTAACATGCCACCATATCGAGTCAAATACAGAATGGTGAAGATTTAAATATTTATTCAAGCCTAACCGGCGTTAGTTTCTGCTACAATTACCAACACCAAGTGCCCGACCGGCTTTAAGTTAATAAAAGCCCTCAGGCTGCAGAACAGAGTATTTCTGGGGTCAAATACAGAACAACTATTGCTCTGACTTTTTTCCACTTCTAATCGAATTTAATGAAAGACCATATATCTTTGTGATACAACTATGTGTAGCAAAAAAAAAAAAACTGATGAACCTTATGCTACTTCATGCAGGTATGAAATTCAGACATGTGACTGGGGGCATTCTAGTACCTAACAATGGACTCAGCAACGTACGTCCCGATAAACACAAGCAATGGCTACTTTAGAGTACAGCTATATGATGCATGAAAGCATGATCAGATGCACTTGGCTTTGGTGAACCTGGCCACCCTGGCAGCAGAAGCAGCTCCCGCCAGCAGGTGACCTCCATCCTTTGCATGTCGCCGGTACCTGACATCACCAGCAAGCTTCAGCTCCAGCTGGAACACGCCCCATGAAGCGCTCTCCTTCATGAAATCCGTCACCCCACGCCGCTCCCCAGCTAGACGCTCTCACCTGAGGTGGTGACAGGTTACACCTCCATTTTCTGTGGCTGGATCCCGCGTGAGGCCCCCTGCAGCAGCCTGACGTGGGCGATGGGCATGCCGGCGAAGAGCGGGTCGGTGTTGAGCGGGGCATTGGCATCAGACTTGGCGCACATGGCCCAGTTTCGGTTGTGCACGGCTATGGGGATAAGCAGATGTAAGGAAGGTCGCACCGCTTTGCTTGTGCGACAAATTAATTTTGCTAGTTCCTTGGGTAACAGGCTGATGCAGCGTAGACAAAGAATAGGTTGAATAAAATATCAGCATATGTTTCTTTTAATTAATTCAGCTCCGAAATTGCCTCCTCTCTTTTAATAAAAATCTTGGATCTTTACATGGATATAACTAAGCAAGTCATGCATGCTTCAGAGATTTTTTTTTACTTGAAAAAACTCCTATATGACCATAGACAAAATTATGCCTGCTGGATCCATAAAGCTGAAAAGCTGAATAAATAAACCAGAGACAACAGCTTAAATTTATTCAACTAATTGTACATTGAGCTTCATCTTGGTTCTTCACTCTCCTTTTCTTTTCTTTTTGGAAGGTCACCTCGATGTACGCAATTAAACAAGTCACTCATGTAAAAACAATCAACCGCTAGTTTTGTACTTTGAATCTTTCAGACCCTGAAACTCTGAAAGTTAGCCCTGATACTCTACAAGTTAACTTAGGATCATTTAAGTAAACAGTAGTAATTAAGAGTTCTTCCATAGTGGTGTTTTATCTGAATTTCAGTTTCTGGATTTGAACAAACACACACTCACGTTGACCATCAATCTCCTCTAAATATCTGAATTTGAAGAAACTAACCACGACAAGGCCACACACGAGTCAGTGAGCTACTGGGCCAGTTTGGGCCGTGAAGCTTGCGGATGAGGCGGGCCTTGAGCTTCTACTGCCTCCCCCCCCCCCCCCCCCCGAGTCCTTGTCTGCGCGGTGTTGAATGCCTCGACATCTGTATCATCGACGCGCGCGGTGCTTCTTCGCCCCACACTTCTCAGCCCAGAAGGAGTTCGCGGCGAGCTTTGCGAGGAGTTCACTCTCCGTCTTGACGCCGGATAACTCGTCGTCTTCTGACGACTGAACATCGCTTTCGTCCATCGGAGGAGCCAACAGCACGAGGCCGCGACCTGCGGCCACGCAAGGCACTCATTCGTTCGACCTGGCCGCTCACTTGTCCAACTGAGCGCCCACCTAGCCTCATCGTGGTGGTGCGGGTGCAGGAGATGACGATCGAAGTGCTGAGGGTGGTGGATTTGGTGGGAGACGGCGGCGGTATGGAATGTCTGGTAGAGATGCTCTAACCTCGGTGTATTTTCCATGTCAGAGACATTTACATTTTGACATTAAACCAATCCTTGAGACTAGTACAGAACTCGAGCCTAAACAAGCCATACAAAGATGAAATATGTAAGTACCAGGTTACCCTTTGTTTGAAAACTATATAATTACAGTATTGGAGCCATACAAAGATGAAATATGTAGTAAATATATAGTGCTGTTACCATGAAAGAGCATTTCTATCCCTAAAGTGTTTTGATGTTTGTTGACAACATAATGAGGATCCTAGTGTGCGCTAAAGTGATGCATGGATTTATATTATGAGCATATTTGATAAAAGTTTTGATCCCTAAGCTGATCCCATAACAACAACCTCGAAGAAACAAGTTGTTTCTAGGATATTTGTCAATGTCGGTACTACTGGGTGTGGTCCGGTAGTACCTCCCATCAAGTACCGGAAGCTGTCGGTACTTCCGAAGTTTTTAAGAAAGGGTACTGGATGGGCGTGCAAAATGGCGGCAGTACCGGCCTAGGCCGGTAGTACCGAGCGAGCGGGTACTACCGGGCCAGTGCTTACCGGAGTTTTCAGACTCGATACTAGACATAGCAAAGAACTCTGGACCCTGGCTCGGTACTGCCGCACCCATGCAGTACTACCGAGTGTGGCATTTTTCTTGAAGATTCTGCACTGACCAAAGTTGGAAGAAGCTACAGCCTGTACTAGTACTGGGGGTGCAGTTTGTTACTACCGGGCTATGCAGAAAAAGCCTCCAAAGGGTAGATTTGGTGAAGGGGTATAAATAACTTTCTACTTGCTTGAGAAAGGTAACATGAATAGAACTCTCTCTCCACCATTAACAAGAGCTTCAATCACTTTGATCTCCCTCTCCAGCCACTCAATCAAAATCATACTTGGAGATTCGAAGGAGAAGGCCAAGATCTACAAGCCTACCAAAGCGATTTACATTTCCCACTCATTCACTTGAGTGATTCTTGCCTATGATTTCTCGTGAAAAACCTAAACCTCTTGTTGCTTGTTGCCTCTTGTAACTTGAGAAAAAGCATGCACAAATTTTTGGGTACATTTGCGGATGTATTGTGTGATAAAAACTATTATATATGTTGTTTTTTGAAATTGTCACTACATGTATTTAACAACTTAATGTTTTGTTTGGAGATGGCTGCGAGGATTGAGGTTAGCCAAGTGGACAACAAAGTTGAACCTGTTACTCAACGAATTGCCGTAATAGGGTACATCAACATGGTTGGATGCATCGTCTGTGAAGTCTGCAACATAAAGGACGACGTCCTGAGAGGCGCCGAGGAAAACGTCTTGCGCAACCTTCTCCTCTTTAGGCTTCATCACGGGTATAACTTTTCGCTAGTCTACGCCAATTTGAACAAAAGGGGCAATTGTGAACGAACATGCCATCCGTAAGTTTTCAAGATCCTTCAGTTTTTGGAAGTATAAGCTAGGGAAGGATTTTCTCTATAGAGAATTCGTCAAAGTAAAATCACCCTTTCTTTCTCATATTGAAGAAGAATGGAAAATCTTCAATATTAAGCACCCAATAGAGTGACACCTGATTTCATGTTTGATGGCAGTGTAAAGGCAGATTTTCAAACCGCTATTTCTAAGGTCTAGCTATCCTCTAATACTTTTGTGCTAACCTTATTTTCGTTGTGTGAACGTTATTCTTCGATTTAATATATGCTATTATGTTCTGCGAATATCGATAATATATAGGTGATTGACGTACATATATTTATTGCTGCATGTGATCTCTAACATTGTAATTATGTAAATTATTGCCAGTAGCGTGGTATCCCTCGCCAATAGTATGACTTTACTACTGGCGGGAGATCTTACACGCCAGTGGTAACAAATACCACTAGCGCATGACACCAGCGTGGGAGGTTGTCGCCAGTAGTACCAAAATGACCACGCCGGTGGTAAACCCTTTTCTTATAATGATGCAGTTTAGAATATATGATTATGTCCAATCGCACTAGATTAATATACATTACTGATCTATTTCACTTATCTTCACACACATCAATACTTGATAAGCAACAATAACCTCGTCTTAAACCCAAACGGATGCGTCCAATCGACACCACTTCCTCCATAGTTGGTAGCACAAAATTTTGCTTCCTCGATTTTTTTTTTTTTTTGATAAAGGGAAGTATATTAATATCGCGGAGATACAAATTACACCCGGCCTCTGCAACAACGCAATGGATGCACACAGCCGAAAAACAATAAAAAGAAGAAATAAAAAAAGAAGAAATGTCCCGCTACAGGGTTACAATCCTCGCGTATCCGCACAACCATCACCTAAACAACAGCTGATGTCCAACTCTTCGAAAGCAACGTCTCCAAGAAGAACGGTGCAAGGCACAACCAATTAAGGCCAGACCTTGGGTTTTCACCCTGAAGATAATTCTCGCTCTCAAAACCACGGCTCCAAGAATACCAGTGTCAGGCACAACCAATTAAGGCCAGACCTTGGGTTTTCACCCTGAAAGGTAGGACTTTGGACTCCACGCATATTGTCTCCCCTCTGACATACAGATGCCACGAATCTTGTAACTCCAAGCCAGTTCCCTATCGATGCAAAGACTCCAAACACCGTTGCTAGTCCTCCAATCTCGCCTTCGATGACTGAGCATTGCGACCAAATTCCACCGATCCAGCAATCTCCAGGCGTTGCCTATGGGAGTCGCCTGCGGAGCCTTTCGTTCGACACCCCGGCTTGATCAAAGAGGACCTACATCATGATCTTCATCTTCGCGAGACAGGAAACCCTAGAACCACCGCCATTATTCTTTAGCCTCGCGGCCCGACACCGCGAAGCCACTCCCAGCAGGAAATCATCATAGAAGAGGTAGACCATTGCCCAACACTAGGTCGCCGGCGAGACCAAGGTCGTAGCCAGACTACCACGGCCCGCCAAGGCCGAATCCGATACCCAAGATCATCGGGCATCAAATCTCCGCGTCCCCAAGCGATTCCCGGATCTGATCCAGGCGCCCGCCGGCGATGCAGCACCCCCGCCGTACCACCTTCCCGCCGGGAGGCTCAAGCGCCGGCCCTAGGCCGCGCCGCCCCATGCCCACCGCCGGCTCTCCACCGCCTCCATGGAGCGCCGCCGCGGAGCATCTCTCCTGCCCACCGTCGGGGACGGGGGCGCCGCCACCACCGCCGGCGAGGCGCAGCGACAGCGGGCAGGGTCGGGGGGGGGGGGGTAGGGGGGCTCGGGAGAGAGGTGGGGGCGCCCCCCGGAGTCGCCTGGAGGGGGCGGCTCGGGAGGGAGGTGGCGGCTAGGTTTCCCAGAACTTTTGTAGGATGCAGGCCAACGCTCTTGTTGATGGCCTGCTTCCTTGACTTAGAAGATCTTTGTTCTATATCCTTTGAAGTGAAGATCAGGGAATGAATTAATTGCAGAGGTAGTGGAAGGTTGATCACTAAACTGGGTTCCACACCGGGTCTAGTAGAGCACAAGTTCAGCTCATAAGGAATCGGGAGATGCCCCAACTTTGTTTAACTCCCACCAGGTATTATTCGAAAACAACTTAAATGCATTTCAAAATTATTAATACGGCTCTTCATCCAATACAAAGTGAAGCATTCGCATGCCATATAGGCCTTTAAGGGGGCGGCTGAGCTACGAATAAACCACGATTATTCTTGAGGATCAACCAATCTAGCGACGACGGTCACATGCGACAAGATTTTTTCACTACAGGAGAGGCGGTGATCGCCGACGGCCGATTGCTACGCCGACGGTGAAGTATCGGTGCCCGTCGGCGTCTAGCGGGGAACGGAATCGAGGCAGGCCTCCCGTCGGCGTAGAAGCCCCCGTCGGCGTCCACGCGCATGTGCCGTCAGCGTCTCGTCCCCCGTCGGCGTTACGGGCACGTCCCCGTCGGCGTCTTCCTCGCCGTCGGCGTAACGGCGAAGAGGTAGCTTATCCGCGCGCGGCCCGTTGACGAGAGCACGCCCGTCCACAGCTTCCCGTTCCCCCACATCGACAGCCGCATCCGCGTCGGCCGCCTCCCCGCCCTCTTCCTCCCATCCGCATCCGCATCCGCATCCGCATCCGCCGCCTCCCCGCCCTCTTCCTCCCCTCCGCATCCGCATCCGCCTCCGCCTCCGCCTCCGCCGCCTCCCCACCCTCTTCCTCCCCTCCGCATCCGCATCCGCCTCCGCCTCCGCCTCCTCCCCGCCCTCTTCCTCCCCTCCGCATCCAAGCTGCCCCGCCCTCCCTCTGTTCCCCGGTCGCGCGCCCACGCGCCCACGCGGCCGCCGCCGGCGAGGTCCGCTTGCGGGGCGCCCTCTGCCCCTCTGCCCCGCCTGCCTCGACCAGGCACCCCTGCCCCGCCCGCCTCGAATTGGCTCTCGGGAGTGAGCTTCTCTCCGGCCGGGAGAGAGCCGGGAGGAAGACAGTAATTTTTTTTTTAGATTTGTTATTTATGGTAGTTTAATCGGTAGTTAGGTTAGTTAAATTAGTTACTAGAAGTTATGTTAGGTAGAAAATGTTAGGTTAGACAAATTTCAGTTTAGGAAAATTTTAGTAGCTATTTTTTTATTTAGTTGTCATAAGTTTAAAGTTAATTTAGTTGCTAGTATTAGATTAGTATTAGGGTTAGAATTATTTTAGTTGATAGTATTAGGTTAATATTAGAGTTAGAATTATTTTAATTGATAGTCCTAGGTTAGATTAGGGATGTTAATTTAGTTAATGATGTTAATTAATTTGTTACAGGTAATTGGAGCCGCCACACCGTCGACCACCTACACGGCCACGCCACGCTCTCGACCCCACTGGCATTGTCTGGAGCCGCCACGCCACGCTCTCGACCCCGCCGCCGTTGACTAGAGCCGCCACACCCTCGACCCGGTCATCACGCCAGCGTTCGACTACTTCCTCTACCGCCGAGGGTGAGCTAGAACTCCATCTTCTCCCTCGCATTTATTTATGTCGCGTCACCTAGGTGTCATTTCCCGTCCGCGAGCGTTACGCGGATAAATATGCATTAGAGGTAGGCATATCTTGAACCGTAACGCTTGCGGCATTTACGGGACAGTCGGCGGATGCGTAGTTGGGTACGTTCTCCATATGGTAACATGTTGCCCGAAGGACATTGTTTGCCTAAAAGCATGTACGAGACGAAGAAAATCTTGCGAGAGCTCAACATGGATTATGAAAAGATAGATTGTTGTCCTAAAGGTTGCCAGAGCGCAAACATATGATCCATCCAAGCCCCAGCCCTCGCTTCCAGAGTACTTCGGCAACGCCAAGGAGGACATAGCTAGTTACACGACGGCGTTCCAGGGTTTTTATCCTCACGTGGATAACCCTATTCAGGAGGAGACCGACGTGACGGCTTTGGTCGTGGGCGGGCGTGGCAGGGAGCATGGCCGTCTTCGCTGCCTTAACCTGGTGACCCCGCGTACTCCTGAGTTGAGCCCACGCGTATCAAGGCCACCCTCACGGCCGACGGCCCCGTTGTCCCTCCTCATCGACAGACTTCCAAAGCTCGCGCCGAAGTAAGTTCTTCTCAATCTCATTCCCTTTTCGACATTTCTTCCTTAGTAGCTAACTTGACGAGATTCAACTTTCATCGAGATTCATTTTTCTTGAAATTGTAGGCTGCATTAGGTGATGCCTACGATGCAGCTATGGCGGAGTACACCGTTAAGTATGAGGAGTGGGCGCAGAAGAGAAGGGCCTATGACGTCTGGGAAGAACTGCGCGATGCTGTAAGTTTCACCATTTTCTCCCTACAAAAAATGACAAGTCCTACTTCCCCCTACTTTGAACCTTTATTTCTGCAAAGCCTAACATCAAAAATGTCTTGTAGGCGGACGAGAGGTTATATTCCACTGGAGAGCGGGTTACTATACCCATTCCACGACCACCTAAGCCTGACCTGCCGCCTCCGTTTCCAACGAAGGAGGACTTCACTCGCGTAGCCTACGTGAGTACACCGGTAGGTTATATGCCAAACCAGTCGTTACCGCTGTCATGTGCCCGCCACGTTAGAGTTGCTAACTTCTGCTAAAAAATGCATGTAGGGATCGGGACACTCCGGGGCTACTCCCTTCGGCCGTGCTGATGACTCGCCAAGTCGCACGATCACACCGTTTCATCACGCTCCCGGTGCTTCGCCGAGTCCGTCGCGCGAAGCCGATGCCCGTGCTACTCCCTCGCCGAGTTCCGGGCATGGTTCGACGGCGGCTACCCAGCGCGGAGTATCGCCTATTCTCACTCGGTCCGAGATGGGCACTTCGAGCTCCCGCGAGATCTAGCTAGGATGATGATCTTTGTATCGCACTATCGATGATGTTCGGATGATTTTGTACCTTGTACGATGTTTGGATGATATGGATATGATGTTTGAATCTTGTTTGTATCATTTCTATCATGTTTTTATTTTTTCTCCAATTAAAATTGTATGAAAACCGGGCCTAAACAAAACAGCAAAAAAAAAATAACAGAACAACCATACGCCGACGGCATAGCCGTCGGCCTATGGGCCGCCGCTGCCAGCCCGCCGAGCTATGCCGACGGTCTTCCCGTCGGTGTCTTACTGGCCCGCAGCCCACCAGCACACCACGTGGCCCAACAGGCCGACGCCCGGCCGTCGGCGTTTAATCCGTTGTCAAATCCCGTAACGGGCACCTGGTGGGCCCCACTTACCTATACGCCGACGGCCCGCGAAGTCACCGACGGGATTTCGTCTACGCCGACCGGCCTGGACGCCGACGGCGAGACACCGACGGCCACCGTCGGCGTATAGAGACGCCGACGGGGAACGGGTATACACCGACGGGCTCCAGCCGTCGGCGAATTCAGGCGCTCCTGTATTGTTTTCTAATAACATGAAAAGGGTCCGGGGACACCAAAGCACTATTCATAGTGGTGGACTGCAATAATTAAGACCCTGAAACCAACTGAAATTACAAAGATGGGCCTGCATTTTACAGAAAGGACCTCGCACAGATTCTTGAAACACGATCTGGTCCTCCTCCACCATCATCACTACAGGTCTCGATGAAACAGCCACTGTCCAAACCAATTGGGACAGATCAAGTTGGTGAATTCTCGACGATGAACATTGCGCTGAGGCAGAAGACCCTTCAAGGCCGGAGGAAGAAAACCGCCAGAATAGGCACCTTGAGGTGTGGAGTGGCCCCATCGGACAAATGTAGTTGCGGCACAAACTCGCCGCGGCTTGGCATCTCCACCGGGAGAAGCTACTTCGATATCGCTAGAACCCACCGCTCCCCATATATACTTTCCCACCTCTACATAGTATCAAAAGAAATTGGAAACATTATTTTTTTCGGGGGGGGGGGGGGGGAGGGGGTGGGTGGGGTATATTACTTGTATATATGTTACAAAATTGTCTAGATATCGGCGAAATTGCAAACTAAAATAAATACTCCTCCATCTTTGTATACAAGGTCACTACCAAATATACAATTTTGCTTCTTTATAAGGTCACAAACACTAAACGAGACAAATTAATGATGTTTTTCTCATGCATTAATTACTCAACCCAATAAGAGCAAGTACAATAAGGTACAACCAGCAGGCTACAAGCATTTAACTAATATATTTGTGCTTACGTGGAGGAGAGGGGAGAGGAGAGAGAATGGAAGCGGGCTCTCATGCAAGAGCCAGCTGCAGCGCGTGCTCCTAGGCACTATGTGAGAGTGATACGTGGGCCATGCATTGATAAAGTAGCACATTCTTATAGCTAATTGTTGTTCATGATAGCTATAAGTAGGCTATAGATGACATGGCGTTTTCTTATAGCCAAGAGCCGGCTATACTATTGTCCTTGCTCTAACCAAGTATGCATGCATACATGGGGCTGCCTGATGTGGTTGTGCTCCCCAAAGAGAGCCAATGGAAAAAAGGAGGTGCATGCACTCATTTATTAACCTGGTAAACGAGACTAAGTCCGTAATGGGAGTATCTTAACACGGTATCATAGGCATTTTGCTTATGTAGCACCCTATTTATTGAAGAAAAAGAGTGTAGTTGTATCTTGTATAAGACTACTCATAGTGGGAGTAACATAGGTGGTAACATAATTGCCACATAGACAAAAAAGATGACGTGGCACCTATTTAATGAGGAGAGAGGGGGTAGTGGTATCATAGGTAGATACCGTAACATAACGCATTCCAATACAATATGTGTCTATTGCTTAATAAATATACTAGTACATGATACCACATATATGTTACTATGCAT
Source organism: Alopecurus myosuroides (assembly GCA_028641055.1). Classification (NCBI taxonomy): domain Eukaryota; kingdom Viridiplantae; phylum Streptophyta; class Magnoliopsida; order Poales; family Poaceae; genus Alopecurus; species Alopecurus myosuroides. The sequence goes on from JAPCYS010001676.1 coordinate 23,243, forward strand.
TATGAAGGTAGTAACATAGACTAGTATCATATATATGATACTAGTATATGATACTCCCCACTATGACTAGTCTAAGATACAACTCTTGCACGAGATCATAGGCAAAAAATGTTGCTAGTCCAATCACAAGCAATTATTAGACCAAAATCAATTAATGCAACTTAACTTAGATACGATGTACTCCCTCCATCCCAAAATATAAGGCGCCCTTTAATTTCGCCGGTCAACGCCGTACAACTTTGATCATGATTTGTACTTATAATATGCTAATAAAATTTGTATAGAGATATATGAAATGAAAGAATTTTGCAAGACGAATGCAACGGTACCACTTATACGGTCTCAATCAATATAATTTATAGTATATTAATGGTCAAAGTTAAGCATCAAAAGACCACAAAAAAAAAATAGCGCGCCTTGTATTTTGGGATGGAGGGAGTATAAGAAACAATGCATTAGGGTGGTTGTTTCTTAGATTGTATTTCTACCTATGATAACGCGCTAAGATACTATGCATTACGGAAGACCTAAATAAGTTGGCTTTGAGATGCATTAATTAGTTTAATATGTTTACGTTGGTACCTGTAATATGAGTTTGTGACCTTGTATACAAAAACGGAGGGAGTAATATTTATTTATTTATGATATCTGTGCAAACCCAGGATATTAAGCGACAATACATGGCCAACAATACATGATGGGCAAACCATCGGCCTAGGTAAGCAGAGCTAAGTCTAGCTAGCTCGAGCCAGAACATACAATCCATTATCTGGCCATTTATTTACTTAGCTATTGTATAGAGGTCGTCGTATCCCCATCTTAATTGACAAGGTTATCAATTGAGACGTCATGGATACCGACCCATCTCTGTCAGAAGTTCCATTAGTTGAGTCCAGTCAATATCAATTTCAATGGGTTCTTCGTCTTGCAGGTGGATTGGTCCCCTAGGAACCGCGGCAGGCATCGTAACATGACGGGCGCCATCCACATTGATATTGGTGGATTGGTCCCCTACGAACACCGGGCCGGCTGGCACAGGAGGAGGACGCATGGTGAAGCTTGGCTGGACGAGGACGACGCCGATGAAAACGAGGATGAGCAACACCGTGTTCCCAGCCATGGCAGCCATCACACCCATGCAAAGCTTTCTTTCTACTGTACTAGCTTAGTTCTTAAGCACGACTTTGTTGGCTATCTTGAATCGCTGGTTTTGCCGTTGCTTGAGGGACGCTCTCTATATATAGGTGAAAGGCGTGCGGTGTCCTCGCTTGTTCTCGTTGGAATAATTGACTATAAACCTAGCTTAGTCTAAAGAGCCGTTATTTCTGGCCAGCTATTGCCAACCAGTGGCCCAAGAGTCCTTCCTTGTACTCCAAGATGCCTCAAAACGTCAAAATGGCTCTAGACTAGAGCCGTGGTCATAATGGTAGAACGGACAGTTATAATGGTGGACTGCAGGAAACCGGAGAAAACGTGCAAGAGTACTCAGGAAAATGGGGTAACCGTGCAAGGACTGGGCCTTTTCGTATTTCTGTTAGAAATCACCTTTTATAATTGTTTGTACGGAGCAAACGCAACTCGGATGATCTCATTTGGGGATTTTCTCTTCATGCATACCATTCAATTTTCTGAAAGCAAAGGTATATGATTTTCAATATAGCAGACAAATTTGCCCCATTTTGTATTACAACCGTGAGATGCTCTTGTTACATCGGATACACATATCACTACGGGAAACACTAGCGTTGCTGTGTAGGTAATTTTTTTTTTTGCCGTGTGTCAAATGGCGCGGAACACGACAAAGATATACTTTGCCGAGTTCATCACGGAAAACACATGATAAAGTTTCAATACACTGTATCTCTCGAGAAAAACACACGGCAAAGATAAAGAAAAACACACGGCAAAGAACGTTGCACAGCAACGGCGCGAGACACGTGTACCTACACATGGAGCTGCTACGACGGTAGCACATTGCCGGGTGTGTGTTTCTGAAATACACACGGCGGAGGTATTTTCCATGTGTATTCCACACATACACGGTAAAGAAATCCTTCTACGAAATTTCCCGGTTCTTTTTTCCTGTCTTATTTCAACTCTTTTGTCCATATATAGAGCTATTTCTTAGAAATAAAATTTATAACCGCCAGTTCGTGAGCCGTTTCATTTTATGTGTGGTTTCTCTTTGAGTTTACGAAGGTCCCACGGGTCTACCCTTGAGGACTTACTATGTGTTACCGCATGGATGGGTAGATATAGTCACACCCGCTAGTTATGCATTGTCTCTATGGACCTTACACCCCACTTGTAAACATATGCTAGGGCCCCATTCATGTTTTGAGCGTTTCTGACGATCCCATGGTCTTTTCTGGCGAAACCGCGCGTAGCCATGCGCCGAATGTCTACCCATCTAGCGATCTCCATAAAAGGATTTACCAATGGAATTTTATCTTTGTTCCTATTGTCTACCATAACAAAAGCTATCGAAAAGTCTAATTGTTCTAACCCCTTTCGACACCGGTCATGGGGTAGACACGCAAAAGGTTGAGTGTTCTCCGATGGGTCAGGGTTTCGCCAGAACAAGGGATCTGGGACATCGGAATCCCATATAAACCTAGGTGGTGCCATACCATATGTATAAAAGTGTGGTGTGAGGTGGTGAGGGCGAAGAACCTGCTCCAGGAGGCGACCGGCTTCACAAGCATTACTTACTCCCTTGTAAGTTTCTAGACTTCAAGCTTGAAACTCCCCTTCGGGCATATTCACTAGTGGAAACAATCCCTCTCGTCCAGGGGGCCAGGGGGCAGCTGTCCCGGTTGCAACCGAATCCGGGACAAATGCCATGCTTTGGTCCCGGTTCGTCCGCCCGGGGCAACAGGAATCGCCTGGGGGCATTGGTCCCGGTTCGTGGGGGACATATCGGTCCCGGCTCGTGCCACGGACCGGGACCAATGCCTAGCCACATGCCACGTGGCACGCGCATGAACATTTGTCCCGGTTCAGTCCACGAACCGGGACCAATGCCCCCTTCCCCTATATATACTGCCCCAGCCCCTCCCCCTTCCATCTTTATTTTTTGCTTGGAGGTGTGAGAGAGTGTGGTGTTAGTGTGTTTTATTTTACTATGCACACGAGGTGTTCGACGAAATTCCCGAGCCGCACATAAGCTCACTGAAAATGGTACCTTCGACCGAGGTTAACAAACTTATTTTTTTCATCTGTAACTGATACATAAAAAATTAGTATTTGTCGTATTAATATGTTATTGTAATATATTTTGATAAACTTAATTATACGATGCAGCTGGATGCACAGCAGCGATGGATGTATGGTGACCGACACACTTCCGAGTATATGGCAGGCCTGATTTCTTGTTGTAGCTCAGGCGAACAAAGATAATGGCTTCATGTGTTGCCCATGTCTTGATTGTCGGAACGTCAGAGAGCACTCTTCCGAAAGAATCATTCACGGCCATCTACTTCGGAAGGTTTCATGCCAGCTATAATTGCTGGACGAAGCATGGAGAAAGAGGGGTTGTGATGGAAGACGATGAAGAAGAAGAAGAAGATCCTTTGTTCCCTGAATACGCGATACTGCAATGGAGAGAATGGAGAGAAGAGGAGGTGATCAAGAAACAGGCATCAGAAGAGCCCGATGATGATCTTGGCCGAGTTATTGCTGATGCAAGGGAAGAATGTGAAAACAAATTGGAGAGGTTAAAGCTGGACAACATGTTACAGGATCACAAAAAATTGTTGTACCTAAATTGCGAAGATGGTAGCACAAAGCTCGGTACCACACTGGAGTTGTTGAAATGGAAGGCACAGAACGGTGGTGCTGACAAGGCATTTGAGAGTTTACTTCAACTAATGAAGCCAAAACTGCCAAAGGATAACGAATTGCCTGAGAGTACGTACGAAGCAAAGAAAGCTCTTTGTCCTCTAGGATTAGATGTGCAGAAGATACATGCATGCATTAATGACTGCATCCTCTTCCGCGGTGAGAAGTACGAGAATTTGGATGAATGTCCGATATGCACTGCACTTCGGTATAAGATCAGAGCAGATGACCCTGGTGATGTTGACGGCGAGCCCCGCGTAAGAGGGTTCCTGCTAAGGTGATGTGGTATGCTATAATACCACGGCTGAAACGTCTGTTTAGAAACAAAAAGCATGCTAGGTTGTTGCGATGGCACAAAGAAGACCGTAAGAAAGACGGAAAGTTAAGGCACCCGCCGATGGATCGCAGTGGAGAAAGATCGAGAGAGACTTCCCAGACTTTGCAGGAGAGGCGAGAAACTTATGGTTTGGTCTAAGTACAGATGGCTTTAATCCTTTTGGGGAGCAGAGCTCCAGTCATAGCACTTGGCCTGTAACTCTATGTATGTACAACCTTCCTCCTTGGTTGTGCATGAAGCGCAAGTTCATTATGATGACAGTTCTCATCCAAGGCCCGAGGCAGCCTGGCAACGACATTGATGTGTATCTAAGGCCATTAGTGGAAGAACTCTTACAATTGTGGGGCAAACCAGGTGTACGTGTGTGGGATGAGAACGAACAAAATCCATTTGACCTACGGCGTTGCTTTTCGTAACCATCAATGATTGGCCTGCTCTTAGTAACATTTCCGGACATACAAATAAGGGATACAATGCATGCACACACTGTTTTAGATAATACTGACAGTGTTTTTTTGAATAAATGTAAAAGGTTGTATACCTGGGCATCGAAGATTTCTTCCGATCAAGCATCCCGTAAGAAAGAAAGGAGGGAAGCATTTCAGAGGTGAGGCAGATAACGGAAGAAGAAGCCTGAGCTGCGTAGTGGTAATGATATATTCGATATGGTCAAGGACCTAGAAGTAATCTTTGGTAAGGCTGCTGGCAGCCAACCAGTTCCGTACGGCCCTGATAAGCGTGCACCAATGTGGAAGAAGAAATCTATATTTTGGGAGCTACCCTATTGGAAAGTTTTAGAGGTCCGGTCTTCGATCGACGTGATGCATGTGACAAAGAATCTTTGTGTCAATCTGCTATGCTTCCTGGGCGTGTATGGGAAGTCCAAAGATACCAGAAGCACGGGAGGACCAGCAACGTATGAAAGACCCAAGCAACAAGCACACAGATAGGCGCCATTACTTAAGCAGCTACGCTCTTACTAAAGCAGAGAAGGAAATATTCTTTGAATTCCTTTACAGTATCAAGGTTCCGTCTGGCTTCTCGTCGAATATAAAGGGGATAATAAACATGGCAGAGAAAAATTCCAAAACCTGAAGTCTCATATCTGCCACGTGATTATGACGCAGTTGCTTCCGATTGCATTGAGGGGGCTTCTACCGGAAAATGTTCGAGTACCCATTGTGAAGCTATGTGCATTCATGAACGCAATATCTCATAAGGTAATCGATCTAGAAAGTCTGACAAGATTACAGAGGGATGTGGTCCAGTGTCTTGTTAGTTTTGAGTTGGTGTTCCCACCATCCTTCTTCAACATTATGACTCATCTCCTGGTTCACCTATGTGAAGAGATTCATATTCTTGGCCCGGTATTTCTACAATATGTTCCCTTTGAGAGGTTCATGGGAGTCTTGAAGAAATATGTTCATAACCGTGCTAGGCCAGAAGGAAGCATCTCGAAGGGCTATGGAACAGAGGAGGTCATTGGGTTCTGTGTTGACTTTATTCCTGACCTTAAGACAATAGGTGTTCCTGAATCGCGGCATGAGGGGAGACTGAGGGGAAAAGGAACGCTGGGAAAGAAAACAATGATACCTAGGGACGGGCATTCTTTGACCAAAGCACACTACACAGTTCTACAAAATTCTATGTTCATGGCTACGTATCTCGAGGAACACAAGAATATTGTACGGTCTGCAAACCCGGGGAAGGATGATTCATGGATTAAACGCGAAACACATGGAGACTTTCGGAAGTTGGTTGCAAACACATCTTATAAATGACATCACTGTTGAAGATCAGCTATACATGTTGGCAGGGTCACCATCTTCGACTATTGGGAGTTTTCAAGGGTACGCGATAAATGGGAATACATTTTTACACGAGCTCCCAAGATAAGAAGAGCACCAACCAAAACAGTGGTGTCCGCTTTGATACAACAAACGAGAATGGAAAAAATGACACATACTATGGTTACATAGAGGAGATATGGGAACTTGACTATGGACCTTCTTTTAAGGTCCCTTTGTTCAAGTGCAAATGGGTCAACCTGAATGGAGAAGGGGTAAAGGTAGACCCGCTTTATGGAATGACGACAGTGGATCTCAACAATATTGGTTACAATGACGAACCATTCGTCCTACCCAATGATGTGGCTCAGGTCTTCTATGTGAAGGACATGTCTTTCAGACCGAAGAAAAGAAAAAATAAGGAAACAAATTCATCATACGATGAGCCGAAGCGTCACATAGTTCTCTCAGGGAAAAGAAACATCGTGGGAATCGAGGACACGACAGACATGTCAGAAGATTATAATAAGTTTGTTGAAATTCCACCCTTCACAGTGAAAGCTGACCCTACCATCCCGTTAAATAATGAAGATGCTACATGGTTACGGCCGAAGCGATCATAAGCAAGGGACACGAAGAAAATTCAGAAGACTAGATAGGGATGTTGTTGGTGATGTGTAATAATAAACGTGGAATACATGATCATAGTTCTTATAACGTAGTATGAACGAGATTTTGTTAGCCAAAATGATATTTATACATATTCTGTGATTATGAATGGAGTAGGTGCAAGTTTGACAAATAATTTGTATTGATCGGTCAAAAGCTGGCAAGCATTGAGTGCTTGACAACTATGACCAGCCTGACTTCATTATTATTCCAACCAGCGGCACACCCACCCACTTTTCTGTTTCTCTCTCCTCCGTCTGTTGGTGATGTGTAATAATAAGCGTGGAATACATGATCATATAGTTCTGTTTGATCAGTATTTTGTATTGACCGGTAAAAAGCTGACAACTATGACCAGCCTGACTTAAAAAATGTAGGTCTTCCGTGTTGCCAGGTACTGAAGGTTCTTGAGATCGGAAATATCAAAGAAATTCGACCACACTATGTTTTGGAAAGATGGCGAAAGAATGCTCAGAGTAAACCTTCGAAGGAAAACTATGGTTTTTCGGTTGTAGACGAAGATCTAAAATTCACCGTGTCAATAAGGTACAACTCGCTTTGTCGAACTGTATATAAATCACCCGGGATGCATTGTATGCTCTGGACTAACTCGGAAGTAAATTGTATGAGGATAGAGAAAGATGGTCTTTGCCTTATGGGTGTCATATATTCTGCGCAGATATTGCAGGCACACTTTGAAGTGATAGCAGGGATATATACCATCCTGACAGATATCCTTAAAACAGAAATAGAGCTTCGGTACTTCTTTAACAGATATGATAAATTTTTGGAGGAGAAACGTCTAACTGAACAATAAAGATCCCAAATGTTGAAGGCGGAGGGGAGCGCGACGGCGACGGCGGACGAGCAGAGGAGAGGAAAGCGCGACAGCAACGGCGCGGTCTCCCCGCCGGCCGCCCGTCTCTGCTTTAAGTCTGCTGCTCCCGCTGCGGCTTGCCGCGTACACGGAAGTTACTATGTTTTCAAGCGGGGGTCGGGATAAATGGAAAATACGTGTGGATGCGCAGAGTAAACCTTCGAAGCAGAACTTGTCGAAATTTATAAAAATCACCCGGGATGCCTTGTATGCTCTGGACTAACTCGGAAGATCACGAGAGAAAACAAAAATTGTAACATTTTTATATTCAAATTATATACAAATGGTAAAATAATTAATAGTTTTAATAGTTAGAATAATTATTTAGTTAAACGAAAAATGGATTTAAATTAGTTATGCAAATTCTAGCATTTTTCATGTTGGAATTTTTGTCAAATTTGAAAGTATATAGAACTTGTTAATGTGAAAACTTAACCATTTTCAAATTTTGGCGCTAAAAATTTTTGGGCGCGCAGGGTGCCACCGAAATTCGAAATTAGTTTTTGGTCCCGGCCCGTGGTACCAACCGGGACCAAAGGGGCTCTAGTCCCGGTTGGTGGCACGGGCCGGGACTAGAGGCTCAGGTGTATAAAAATCTCGGCCCTCTCTCCAGGCCGAACGAACACCCCAGACAGTGGACATGGCTTGGCGAAGCCTTGCCGGCGGCGGGAACGAGTAGACAGATCCCGCCGGCGGACCGCCGGCGGGGTTGGGCTAGGGACACGTTAGACTCTAGGACACAAACATATATTAAAAAAGGGACAGGGGCCTTGCTTACATATATAGGGGGCGGCGCGGCCACAGGCGGCCGGCCGTGCTTGCATATAGGGGACGGCGGCGCGGCCACAGGCGGCCGACCGTTTTCTTGGGGGGTAGCTTAGTCTAGGGGGTAGCTTAGTCTAGTCCTCCTCGTCGGAGGAGATGCACTGGTAGGGGGGTGGTGACACAGGTGGGCAGGCTGGGGCGGAGGCATCGGGGGCGCGTACGGCGGTGGCGGGGGCAGCACCTCCTGCGGCGGCGGCGGTGGCGGGGGCAGCTCCTCCTCCTCCGGCGACCAAACGCCGCCGGTCCAGGGTCAGGACATGCCGTACTCCAGGCCGGGGGGGAGCGGCTGCGGCGGCGGCTGGTCCTCGGACGCCTCCAGCTCGGCGTTCATCACCTGCCACCAAGGGGCAGGCGTCGAAGGGGGCGGAGGCGGCGGCATGGCGTTGGCGTCGGCGGCAGCGGCGGCTAGGACTGCCTCCCACCGCTTGACCTCGTCCTCGACGAGGGAGCGGCGGGAGGCCTCGAAGGCCTCCTCCATGCTATCACGGAGCTCGGGGTCGTCGTCCTCGGGGATGGCGTCGTCGATGTCCTCAAGGAGCCACAGCTCCGGCTCCCTACCCGGCGGCGGCGCGGGGTAGTCTTCGGTGCTCACCTCCTCGGCTGTGGGGATGTAGGAGCGGCGGCGCTACTCGTGCTCCTGCTGGAGCCAGGTGGCCCAGTAGGGGGAGCTCCGCGCGTACGCGCGGTCTCTGAGGAGGCGGGCCGGCAGGAGCGCGCGCTGGCGGTCGATCTCCTCGCCCAGGGCCTCTCTGCTGGACGGGGCCGGCGGCACCGGGATCCTCTGGGGATTGAGGTGCCAGCCCTCCGGGAGGTGGACGTCCGGCCAGAACACCGGCGTGCGGCATTCCCAATGCCACTCCACCTCCTCCTTCCGGACGTACCGGCGGAAGCGCTTGCCCTTGGGCGCGCCGCAGGGCGGCGGGCGTGACGCCGGAGGCGGAGCGGGGACGCGCGGCTGCCCGCCGATGCGGATGCCTCCCGGGCCGAAGCCGAAGGCCTCCGCCGGCGGCGGTGGAACGCCGAGCGCGCGCGCCGCTCGAGGACCCGGCCTCGTGGTCGTTCCGGGGGCGCTTGCCGCTCGAGAACCAGCGGGACATGGTGGCTAGGGTTGCTTTCCCTGGGGCGCGGCCGGGGTGGATGGGCTGTATGGGCGGCGGTGGCCCTTTATAAAGGACCCGGGGGAGGCTGGCATGCCAACCGGCGGCCTGAACGTGGCGGCGGTTGCAGGCGGCCATGAATGCGGGGCGGGAGCCGAGGCGTGGCGGCGGTTGCAGCTGGGCACGCGCGCGTGGGGAAGTGGAGGGGGGCGGGACGACGAGGCGGGGCGGGAAGACGAGGCGACGGTGGGCCCTTTGACCACCCTGTGGTCTTAATTTAAGGGACCGGGCGTGCCAGCCACTAGCCGCTGGCAGTGGCCCCTTTCGACCCCTGCGAACCGTTGACCGAATGTAATAAAAGACGCGGGCCAGTGGGCCCTTTTGACCAAAAATGTGGCCAGTCGGCTTAATTAAAGACGTGGGCCTGGACGCGGCTGGGGAAGGGGGAGGCCGGTTGGGGATTGCGAGACAGGAGCCCAAAAACGAAACGAAAAAAACCTGCCGCGGCAGGGGAAAATTGCCGGATATATTTTTTTTTCAAAAAAGTATCCATCCCGGTCCCTAAAACGAACCGGGACGAACTCCCTGGCCGTGCCCTGGCCCGGTTCGCCACGTGGGCTATCCTTACCATCCCGGGTCCTGGCACAACCGGGACCAATGGGGGAGGGCCATTTGTCCCGGCTAGCCCATCCCGGTTGCACAACCGGGACAACTGGACCTTACGACGGGACAAAAGGCCCTGTTCCACTAGTGATTGATGATATTTTGCAAAGACAAAGACCAAACAATGGGAAAGAGAGCCTTTGTTATGTTTCCGAGAAGAAGAACAAGAACAAGAAAAGGACCAAGCCCACACAAGCAAGGAACATTTTCATTGCGGGTGGTAATGCCACTAGGCGCGAGACCTCTCGTCGTGACTTTGCGGGAATCCTAACCCTCACCACATTTCATTTGTTGATTATTATGGTGATGTTCATGCTAAATATGTTGGTCCTCATGGAGGGGCTATTGCACGTTCTATTTGTGTTCCTAAGACCCCTGTATATATAAATAAATATATACCAGTATATAGAGGATGCACCTGTCCTGATTTCTTTGAAGGCTTAGTCCAGTTTAAATTCCTAGACAAAGAAATATTCTCTGTGTGCACACTAGTGGAAAACGAGGATTTTGCTCGGTGGCGAGCACCCCTTTCGCCCCGGCTCGGCCACCAACCGGTGCAAAAGGTTGCATCGGTGGGGCCGGAGCGAGTAGGGCGCGTGGTGGGGGGTCTTTTGCCCCGGTTTGAGCCACGAACCGGGGCTAAAGGCCGCACGAGCAGGGCACATCGTGGGGTGGTCTTTGGCCCCGGTTGGAACCACCAACCGGGGCAAAAGACCCCACCTAGATGGAAAGTTGTATATTTATTTCTGTATTGCCCTTTAGTTAATAATTTCACTTTCATTTAAAAAAAACTAACCAAATAGATGGAAAATGAAAATTAATAGAATTCTTTTTTTCTTTAAATCCAAATTTTTTTGCTACCTCTCAATCCTCATGCCACTCACTTTTTGGTGTGGTGTGCTCACTTGTTTTTCCCTCATGTCACAAGAGGTGTTCGATGAAATGTCCGAGAGCATAATGTCATCTGAGATTGCAAGAAAACAAACATGTAATATTGTAGACTATTGTGTAATAATATTAAAAACATGTATGGTTCATGTATTTGGATTAGTCCACCTCTGCTTTTGACATGTTTTACATCAACATGACTGTCGGGCGTGTGAACTGGAAGATTTGTAGATATATAGAACAAAACAAACGGTGTCACCAGCATACAGCCCGACTTTGGTTCATGAGTGCATATATATATATATATATATATATATATATATATATATATGTCGGACGTATGCTGGTGAATCCCGATGATTTGTAGTCGGTCGATGAACTGAATGATGTATCAAACCTTTTGTTAAACCTTGAATGGAGGATGTAGAACAAAACAATCGGTATCGCCAGCATACAGCCCCACCGTGGCTTCTGAGGGCATATATGCATATCAAATGCACGGTAGCACGTATGCTGGCGAATCCGAATTATTTGTATTCGGTGGATGAACTGAATGATGTATGAAGTGACTCCGAAAGATGGTCTATATATAGGGTCCTCTGGCTCACAAAGTGTTCTGCTAGTGTTTCGATCCAACGGTTAAGAAGCGCTGGAAAGAAACACCCCTGATCCAACGACTCACAAGCGCTTGAAAGAAACAAACGATCTGTACAATTCTTTGTGTTTGGTTCCAACGAAACCATAACCCTTTAGTCCCGGTTGGTAAAACGGGCCGGGACTAAAGGGTCTATTTCTTCTCACTATATGTATGTGTGCATTGCCACCATTGGCATAAACACATATAAACTTACACTCTCCAATGGCTTCTACGTACCCACTCTAACCTTCCTGCAGGCGGAGACACTTTCCACCTCGAACTACACTTGCACGCGGCTACAGCGTCCCCACCAGTTGGATGCTGAGCACTGGAGGAGTGCCGGTCCCTCCTGTTCCTCAAGGTGTGGCGCGTCGGACGGTCATCACGAACCACTACTACCACGAACTCACGCCGGAGCAGCGGAGGAATCCCAGTTGGAATCCTGACTACCGCTCTACTTGGGATGTTCTTCATTAATCGGCGTGAGAGTGTGTTCTCCAGGTACGAGGAGAACGGCCCGCCTCCTTCAAACTTCAACGAGGTCGGTCGTCAGTTGTGGTGGGGAGGCGGACGGACTCTTCAGAGCGTCATGAAGTACATCAGGGTCGGCGATAACCCCCGCCTACGCTACCCTCACGCCCAGTCCTAGGGACGTGATCCTCCGAGGGATTCCAGAGCACCGTCTGACGATAGTGACGACGACGGCGACGACTACGACGACTACGAGTTCGGAGCACTATAGGCCTAGGCAAGAGTATGACTAGCAGATCAGATCCACTCTTGCCATTATGTGTACTTCCTTGTTTATCTAGATCTATGCTCCCCGGTTAGGTTTAGATCCAACTCTTTCCATTACGTACTGCCCTGTTATCTATCCAAATGTACCGGCCTCCTCCCTAATGTTATCCCTTGTGATTCGTTGGATTAGTGGTGTGTTTCTTTCGAGCAGTTCGCCGGAATACAAATTCTTTTATTAAAAACAGAAAACAGACAAACACTACTCCTTGTGGTCGTCGTCGGCAACTCGTCGGTGACCTCTTCCTGGCCGTCGTCATCGGCAAACTCGTCGGTGGCCTCCTCGTCTTTGTTGGAGGTGCACGATATTGTGTCCGAGATAGGCCCCGCCTCGGATCGTTGGAGGCTCAGACTTCGCCGGCGTGGTCGGCCCGGCGGAGCTCTTGCAGCGCCTTCATCCTCGCCTACCTGGCGGCCTCTAAGGCGAGGTGGCGTTCGAGGCGACGCTCCGCCCGCTCAGCCGCGCGGGTTTGCAGAGCTCCTCGTTGGCGCGCTGCTCCTCCGGATTGTTCCGGTAATACTCGCGGACGTCGCGCTCATCCCTGGCGTCGACTAGGCCCTGAAACGCGCGGTGGCGGAGGTGGCAGTGGTTGGCGGCGGTGACGATCTGCGGCGTCGGCGCCCTGGCCTCCGCTTCCTAGCGGGTGTGGCAGTCGTTGAAATTCATCAGCGACCGTGAGCGGTTGAGGCGCCAGGCTGCCGCGTCCCAGGCACGGGCGGCCTCCGCCGCCGTCGCAAAGGAGCCAAGGGGGATGCGGGCGCCCGTAGCGGATCTCCGAGGTGAACATCCCGTTTGGCCGCGCCTCAGACGCCGCAGAAGCGGTGGTGTTGTTCCTCCTCGGAGGCATGGCGGCGGCATGGCGGTTCGTTGAGAGAAAGAGGGAGAGGAGTGGACGGTGGAGGAGAAGACGCCCGAGGCGCGGCATTTCATACCGCGCGCTCTCGGCCACGCGGTACAACTCCGCGCCACACTTTTCATAGTTAGAATAATTATTTTTTGAAGCAGAAAAATGTATTTGAAATGTTTACGCGATTTTAAACACTTTTCATATTGAAGTTTCTTCAAATTCAAAACCATTCATAAACTAGGTTTTTAAATGTTTGAAAATTAAAAAATTATTACTAGTTAAATAGTTAGAATAATTATTTTTTAAAACAGAAATGTATTTGGAATGTTTACGCAATTTTAAACACTTTTCATATTGAAAGTTTCTTCAAATTCGAAACATTCATAAACTAGGTTTTTTTAAATGTTTAAAAATTCAAAAAATGTTACTAGTTTAAATAGTTAGAATAATTATTTTTAAAAACAGAAAATGTATTTGAAATGTTTATGCAATTTTAAACACATTTCATTTTGAAAGTTTCTCCTAATTCAAAATCATTTGAAATGTATTTTAAAAAACATTTGAAAAAGTATTTAAACAAGGCAGGGAAAAAAATGGCGGCAGGACAACAAAAAACGAAAAGTTGGTCATTTTGCCCCACCAACCGGGGCAAAAGGGGGAGGTGGGCGGGCAAGCGAGGGCCCACTCCCCTTTTGCCCCGGTTGGTAACACGAACCGGAGTAAAATACCCCCTTTTGCCCCGGTTGGTAACCCCGGGCGGTTGCTCCACCCGGGGCAAACCCTCGCAGAACGACGAAGTCCCCAGCGCCGAAATCCCCCCCCCTCCCCCCACGCCGTTAGGCTTCCCAATTTCACCGGAGATCCTCGCCACCGGAAGAACCACTCGGCAGAACACGATCGAGGCCCGCCCTGGATCCGTTTGGGAAGATCCAAAGCTCTACTCCAAAACGCCAAGAAGGACAAACAACAACTAGAACTATACCTACTGTACAGAAAGAGATCACCGACGCTTCTCCTCTGCCATCTCCGGCCGGCAGCGCCGCCGGAAGAGGC